>JARQOC010000002.1:439454487-439471885 GCA_033576535.1 Allobates femoralis | reverse complement strand
ATTACCCAGGAAAGACCTGTAACCGCTTGTGAAAATGGGCACTGTCATGAATAAAGTTATGAGCTATGCATCTAAAAAACTGTTGATATTTAACCACTAACTGCACCCCTGCTGTGAACAGGTAATTGAAGCATAGAATTGGCGGTTCTAATGAATGTACCAATTGTTGGGGAGGCTGCTATTGGGCCTCCCCATACTGAGAATACCAGCCCAAAGCTGCCTGGGTTTTACCTTAGCTTGCAATAAAAAATAGGAGAAGCCCTAATATTTATTTAAATAAATGTAACTTACTCGCTCCAGGTCCATGGGGTACCCGGTTCTGGGTGTTTATTTACTTGGGGATGTCACGGGGCCTGTTGCCCGGTCCCGTGGCCCTGGTGGTCGCTGAAAAGGGGGAACAGTCAATAAAAATGGCAGAAATAATGTCTCACGATGCCACCTATGGCTCCAGTAAGATTACTGCAGGACAGACCTCTGGAGTGATGGTGAAACAGCATGGTGGATTAGCTCCCCGTAGGTGGAGCGAGATCCTCGGGGCAGTAGTGGATGATGGGAGTTGTGTAACAGGTCGGCAACTCCTCAGGTACAGGTGAATGAAGTACACCACACGGTTTATAACTTGCAACAGGTTTACTGGCGGTTCTTTAAACACAGTCTTTTCGGGTCTGTCTGGCCTGGGTAGTCACTGGAAGTTAGGATGTCGCACTCAGGTCCCTTGGTGGAATGCCTGCTGTTCCTGCCCGGTCCCTTCCTGCGCTCTCTCCTGTCTCCTCAGTGCCTCCCTGCACAAGGTCTGAAGCCAGCTCCCTGGACTCTCTCTAACCTCTCTGAGCCCTCGGGATCCTCTACGGTGCCTTTCCTTGGGTTTGCAGGGTGTCGGCCACGACTCCCTGAAGAAGCTTGGGCCTCCGGTTTGGTGGTTCGAGGGTTAACACCAGTACCGCTCTAGGAGCCGGTCCTCCGTTCTGGCACTGCACCCCTCCGGCCGGAGCCCCTACAACACCTGGTGCCCTAGGGTCCCCTTCAGTCCTGACAGCTTCACTGCCATCCACTCTTTGCTCCCCAATGGAGCTCTTCCACTCACTTACTGTCTAACACTCCTCCCACCTACTCACTTTTCTACCCTGTCACTCCTCCCATGGAACTGGGTCCTCCCTTTAGTGGGTCCACCCACGGTCCCCTACCTAGGGTGTGTGTGTGGATGCATGTAATGTGGGTCCCTTATGCAGCATCCCAATTTCTCAGCCACAGGAATACTACACACTCTTTTATGGGTGCAGCACCCCTCAGTGGCATCCCAACCAGTGTGGTGTCATATAATTGTGCCAAAACTTCCTGCCTGAATAAAAAGGTGGGGGCCAACAGATGAGGGGGGTTGTTGTGGAGACAGGTAAAAAGGACAGCTTGTGGAGCTGAGGTAAACAAGTGTCCTGAAGAGCTGTGAGCAGGAGAGCAGCTTTGGAGATGTCGGTGCAGGATAAAGCTGAGAACGGACACTGATTAATTTTACAGCCGGGCCCTGGGAGGGGACCAAAGAGTTATTCCCCAAGAAGAAGCTTGTGGATTGCCGCCAGGGGAGGTGTGCATTGGTAGAGATGGATCAGCCACATTGTGAAAGGAAAGACTCAATATACGCTGTGAGGAACTAAAGTGAGAGTGCAGGCTTTAGTGTGGTGTCTCCAGGTGAACATTCTTCATGACACCAAAAGCTACAGAGACTTACAACCCCTTCAGACAAGACAGCAGACTATTTTTGGCGCCAAAGACCATTGTATGTAACTGCAATCCGTACTTTCCCAGGCCTGGTCTGGACTGCAACTGGACTAAATGGTACCGTTAGATATCAGGTATCCAACAGCTGAAATATATCAATATACTAGAAATAGGCCCAATGCTATTGCATCGGGAGAGCGATGAAATGAACATTTGTGTATCCTTAGTGGTGCTAATAGGAGCAGTGGACACGTGTCACACCATTTGTGTTTTGCAACATACCTGTTGTATGTCATCCTTCCGCATTTGTGTATTGCCGGAAGTCTGTGACACATATTATTGGTGATTATATATTAGATATGTACATATATGTATACTGGGTTTATATGTATTTGTGTGCATAGAGTTAAGATTGTAAATTGGTGTGTTATTTCAGTGATCCTCACTAAACTGCATCCATCTGATTCAAATCGGTTTTGCTGCTTTGTGTAATTAATCATCGTTTATTTTTCCGTGCAAATTTCAGGTAAATTTATTTCTAGCAATGTCTCCTCACTCTCAGGAGGAGCACTGAGGTAGCACACCAACTCCTAGCCTGATGCTGGGTGTATGTAAAAAAAATAAATGGAAGGATATTTTTGTGGCTTAATAAGAGCGCTGGGGCACAGAGATAGGGTCAAGGAGTTATAGGTTATCAAAACCTTTTATTTATCACCACAACGCGTTTTAACAGTTTAACACTGTTCATCAGGTGGATTTGCTTGTCAACCTGGTTGTGCGGATGGCACAATCTGGACAGGTGAGAACCATACCGGTGTGACCACAATCATTATCATTGAACTACTTAGGTTCTTCAAAAAGCGCCTTTCTTAATTTTTTCTTGTATGTAAAAAAAATAGGTAGTAGCTCTGGGGAAATACACTGTGTTTAGAATTATTAGACAAATGCGTATTTTGATTACATGATTCTTTTTATACATGTTGTCCTACTCCAAGCTGTATAGGCTTGAGAGCCAACTACCAATTAAGTAAATCAGGTGATGTGCATCTCTGTAATGAGGAGGGTTGTGGTCTAATGACATAAACGGCCTATATAAGGTGTGCTTAATTATTAGGCAACTTCCTTTCCTTTGGCAAAATGGGTCAGAAGAGAGATTTGACAGGCTTTGAAAAGTTCAAAATTGTGAGATGTCTTGCAGAGGGATGCAGCAGTCTTGAAATTGCCAAACTTTTGAAGCGTGATGACTGAACAATCAAGCGTTTCGTGGCAAATAGCCAACAGGGTCGCAGGAAGCGTGTTGGGCAAAAAAGGCGCAAAATAACTGCCCATGAATTAAGGAAAATCAAGCGTGAAGCTGCCAAGATGCCCTTTGCCACCAATTTTGCAGTATTTCAGAGCTGCAACGTTACTGGAGCGTCAAAAAGCACAAGGTGTGCCATACTCAGGGACATGGCCAAGGTAAGAAAGGCTGAAAAACTACCACCTTTGAACAAGAAACATACGATAAAACGTCAATACTGGGCCAAGAAATACCTTAAGACTGATTTTTCAAAGGTTTTATGGACTGATGAAATGAGAGTGACTCTTGATGGGCCAGAGGCTGGATCAGTAAAGAGCAGAGAGCTCCACTCCGACTCAGACGCCAGCAAGGTGGAGGTGGGGTACTGGTATGGGCTGGTATCATCAAAGATGAACTTGTGGGACCTTTTCGGGTTGAGGATGGAGTGAAGCTCAACTCCCAGACCTGCTGCTAGTTTCTGAAAGACAACTTCTTCAAGCAGTGGTACAGGAAGAAGTCAGTATTGTTCAAGAAAAACATGATTTTCATGCAGGACAATGCTCCATCACTTGCATCTAACTACTCCACAGCGTGGCTGGCCAATAAAGGTCTAAAAGAAGAACAAATAATGACATGGCCCCCTTGTTCACCTGATCTGAATCCCATAGATAACCTGTGGTCCTTCATAAAATGTGAGATCTACAGGGAGGGAAAACAGTACACCTCTCGGAACAGTGTCTGGGAGGCTGTGGTGGCTGCTGCACGCAATGTTGATCGTAAAAAGATCAAGCAACTAACATAATCTATGGTTGGAAGGCTGTTGAGTGTCATTATAAAGAAAGGTGGCTATATTGGTCACTAATTTTTTGGGGTTTTGTTTTTGCATGTCAGAAATGTTTATTTCTAAATTCTGTGCAGTTATATTAGTTTACCTGGTGAAAATAAACAATTGAGATGGAAATATATTAGATTTTTATTAAGTTGCCTAATAATTCTGCACAGTAATAGTTACCTGCACAAACAGATATCCTCCTAAGATAGCCAAATCTATAAAAAAAAACACTCCAACTTCTAAAAATATTAAGCTGTGATATTTGAGTCTTTTGGGTTGATTGAGAACATAGTTGTTGATCAATAATAAAAATAATCCTCTACAATACAACTTGCCTAATAATTCGGCACACAGTGTAGCTTGTCTGTGCATCTTGCTCTAAATTTTCCCTGGTTCGGTCTCTGTTTCAGTGACTCGCTGGATCTAGTACAGACCTCTGGTCATTATATAATTTTAAAAAATTGTCTGTATTTTGATTACCATCCATGGTAAATCCAGGTAGCTGGAGGTGACAGCTCATAGCATTTCGCTTTATCTGCGATGAGAATCAAAAATACACCAAAATGTTACGTGGTTTAATTTCAATTATTTATCTTTACACTTTTATGACATCAGTAAATGGGTAAGAGGCACAGCAGCAAATCACAGATGCTGTCACAGCATCTGGGCATCTGTGATTGGCTGTTGGCGTAACTTAGAAACAGTCCAGACATTCTAGCATCTAGAAGGAATGGGTAGTTTCCAGAATACTCCAGCAGCAAATTACAGATGCCCACTCTCTGGGACAATGTGTGTGATTGGCTGTTGCACCCCCCACGAGTGAATAATCAGGAAGTCAATGAGCAGCCCCGGAAGTACAAGTGCATGAATACCTGTAAGTATGAGCTGATGTTTAATCAATGTTTTCTTTGTTTTTACAGCCCCCTTAGGCCACCATTCCATAACTTTAAAGTCCAAGTTCTAGGTTCGGACTCAAGTTTGAGTCACGTCTGGTCCTGAACTCAAACTTTAAAAACAAGTCCTGTTGTGTCCACTGAACTCGAACATTGGCGGGTTCGCCCATCACTATCAGCTTTTCATTAAACCCAGATTGGTAATGTCAGGTATCTATGATACCCACCCAGTCCCCCCCAGTCCAGCAAGTGAATAATTAATAAACACACAAATACAGAAAATATATTTATTAGAAACTAGCTGTAGTACCCGGCTACGCCCAGGTTAATAAATAACTGCTGTTAGCTATAACAAAATAGAATTTGAATATGTCATATTAATGACCTGTAGGAAAATAGAAGCTGAGATGTGATTGGTTGCTATAGGCAGCCTAATAAATCTCCAGCCAACAGTAAACCCTCCCCCGAGCCGGGTAGTATATGTTACCTCACACATACACATAATAGACAGCTCATGTGACAGACATCTGCCTTAATTCCCTATATGGCACATGTGTTGCACATTGGCTGTTTTTAATCAGATGTTTATGTTTGGAAAATAAAGATAGCACACGTATGAGGCGAGTTGTGTGAGGTGATTTGTGCACATCTGTGTCTGTCTGTGTGGTGTGTGTGTCCCTGGGGTGTGTATGTGTGTGTCCCTGTGGGATGGGGTCTGTGTGGTGTGTGTCTCTGTTGTGTGTGTCTCTTTGTGGTGTGTGTGTCCCTGTGGGGTAAGTGCATGTGCCCCTATAGGGTGTGTATGTGTGTGTGCCCCTGTGTGGGGGTCTGTGGTATGTGTGTGTGTGAATCTGTGTTGTGTGTGTCTCTTTGTGTGTGTGTGTGTGTGTCCCTGTGGGGTGAGTGCATGTGTCCCTATAGGGTGTGTATGTGTGTGTGTGTCCCTGTGGGGGGGTGTCTGTGTGGGGTGTGTGTGTCTCTGTGTTGTGTGTGTCCCTTTGTGGTGTGTGTGTGTCCCTGAGGGGTGAGTGCATGTGTCCCTACAGGGTGTGCATGTGTGTGTGTCCCTGTGGGGGGGTCTGTGTGGTGTGTGTGTGTGTCTCTTTGTGGTGTGTGTGTCCCTGTGGGGTGAGTGCATGTGCCCCTATAGGGTGTGTATGTGTGTGTGCCCCTGTGTGGGGGTCTGTGGTGTGTGTGTGTATCTGTGTTGTGTGTGTCTCTTTGTGGTGTGTGTGTGTGTGTCCCTGTAGGGTGAGTGCATGTGTCCCTATAGGGTGTGTATGTGTGTGTGTGTCCCTGTGGGGGGGTGTCTGTGTGGGGTGTGTGTGTCTCTGTGTTGTGTGTGTCCCTTTGTGGTGTGTGTGTGTCCCTGAGGGGTGAGTGTATGTGTCCCTATAGGGTGTGTATGTGTGTGTGTCCCTGTGGGGGTTCTGTGTGGTGTGTGTGTGTCTCTTTGTGGTGTGTGTGTCCCTGTGGGGTGAGTGCATGTGTCCCTATAGGGTGGCTATGCGTGTGTGTCCCTGTGGGGGGGGTCTGTGTGGTGTCTGTGTGGGGTGTGTGTTTCTCTTTGTGATGTGTGTGTGTCCCTGTCTGGTGGGTGCATGTGTCGCTATAGAGTGTGTGTTTGTGTCCCCTTGGGGGTGTGTGTGTGTCTTTGTGGTGTGTGTTTGTTCGGGTGCGTGGTGAGTATCCAATGTTGGGGCTGCACCTTAGCGACTATACACTTGCTGTTACACTTTGTGTGCGTGTGGTGTGTATACATGTCCCTGTATGTGGTGAATATCTCATGTTGGGGCCCCACCTTAGTGACTATATGCTGGTATGTGCTGTTAGTCTTTGGCGCTATCATTAAGTCCCTCTCATTTCCAACTGTCAACTGGTAACTGTCACTTTTTCCCCATTATGTAGATAGGGGCAAAATTGTTTGGTGAATTGGAATGCGCGGGATTAAAATTTCGCCTCAGAACATAGCCTATGACGCTTTCGGGGTCCAGATGTGTGACTGTGCAAAATTTTGTCTCTATAGCTGACAGCTGTCGATTTTCCTCCCACACGTTTCCTTTCCCTTTTTTCCCATTATGTAGATAGGGGCAAAATTGTTTGGTGAACTGGAACGCGCAGGGTTAAAATTTCGCCTCACAACATAGCCTATGACGCTCCCGGGGTCCAGACGTGTGACTCTGCAAAATTTTGCGGCTGTAGCTGCGACGGTGTAGATGTCAATCCCGGATATACACACATACACACACACATACACACATACACACATTCAGCTTTATATATTAGATAAAACACACTGACAACCTTCATTTTCCCATTTATTAACCCCAAACATACCCTTCAACAATATTCTACAATAGTACCCGCCACCATTGTTACCTGAACGATGACCTCAGGTGACCTCAGCAAGTCACCACACAACTGGAGCACAGCTGGCGGTGATTGACGACCAGGGAAGCTGATCTGGTTGCCATAGTAATCAAGTCAGGTGACACTATCTGTTAATGGGATGCAATTGCTATGATGATCAGATCAGCTGACTGCACATGTCACTCACCACCAGTGCAAATGCAGAAGTGAGAGGGGCTCGGGAAGATGGACCGGTGCAGGCAAGCAGAGGAGACCCGGTAGGATGATCTGTGCTTGTCTGTCTGTGTGAGTGTAGGATAACGTAGAACACAAGCATTAGTGCATTTGCACTAATGCTTCTGTCCTACGTTAAGCTTCACACAAATCTCAAGCATTACTGAACATTCGCCGAATTTCCAGACTTTTAAGGCAAAACGTTCAAATTCAAGGTGACTAATCGAATCAGATGGATCTTGTCTAATTTGAAATTGGTGAACATGTTCAACCAAAATTCGCTCATCGCTACTGAGTGGTGCAGAAAGCAAATCCAGAAAATAATAAGCATGTCAATTTGTGTGGCTTTTTTCTGGTGGGCTTTCTGCTTCACTAATATCTAATTACTTACCCTCCCACAGTGATTCCCAGTGATGTCTTCATCCCGGTCATCAGCAGGATCTGTGAGTTGTCTGTTTGGTGCTTCTAGTATCTGTGCATGTGACTCTCCATGTGACTGAGTCATATAGTGCAGTTGTCGCATATTAGGGCCCTTATACTCCGTTACAAAGCAGCGGTCGAATCCTGTCACTTGTGGTAGTGGCCTTGATCAGTACCTGGGGACCTGAGGACAGAGATAAAGGCTTGTGGCTTTAGACATGCGGAGGTTAAAGCTGGTTTACTGTTCCCTCTTGTGGTGGTGAGTGGTGTTCCCCATGTTGTTGGTGTGATGGAGGGTAAGGAGAAATCAGGAGACTCTCTCTCTGTATCTGCCTGTGCCCCTAGCGCTCCCTATTCCTTGTACAAAACTACTCATAAAAGGCAGCATCAGAAAAAACTTACCATCAATAGCCAGATACAAAACCAACACTGCACTTAGCAGGATGCAGTCAGACTTCCTTATGTAGAGCAAGCCCAGGTGCAGGCAGATAAAATCACCTCTACCTACAATACATGTGGGAGGTTACTTGCCATTGGGCTTGCATAGGACGCTATACCTCTCGACTCAAGTTCCTTCCCCTTTAGAAGCTACCCATTGGTCCTGCCATCTGACCAAACGGGCCACCCAGCACGATGCATCAGCACCACTCCCTATTCCTTGGTCGCTTTATGTTGTTCTCTTGGCCCAAGACGAGCTCCTCACTGCTCAAGTCCTCTGGGTCCTTTCTCTACTTCTCTCGCACTACTCACTCAATTTTACCCACCCACACGCTTCCCTTTTTCTTGTCCCACTGACTGTGCCCTCCCTCTATGGGGTCCGCCCACCATCCCCGGGACTGGGTTCTGGGAATGTTGAGTGCCAGATGGGAGTCTCAGACTTACCTTCCCATTTCCCTGAGAACAGGTATACTACATCCGTGGAGTGGGTGCAGTACCCCTTGTGGCGACCAAACCACAGAGGCACCACAGTTGCATATGGGGCGTGTTACCAGAGTGTCCTTACAGGCCTCTTCCTGTAGTCCAACCCAACACAATATAATTCTCTATGGTGTGTCCTATCCCACTGTGGTTCTCAGCCCAAGCAGACCACATGGCTCTAGTCCCTTTGACCTTCATCTATTCCTGTAGGGGGGATTTTATTCCCTATTAGATAGTCAGGTCCTTCCGCTCCTAGAACAGCCCACTGAAGGGAGATCAGTTTCTTCCTACATCCTTCTGTCTGGTGTATCTTGGGTAATGTCCCACTGAATTCTGAGGTGAGTAAGGGTACTGCAGTTTTTATGCACACTAGACTCCACCCACTAGCCCTGTTGCTAGGCTACCAGCTCAATGTGGAGTATTAACTGTGTGCCTGTGTGTTGTGTAAAACTGCTGTCATCCTGACTATACATAAAATAACACACAACAAATTAGGGAACACTCCAGTAGTTCCTGCTCTGGGTCACTACTTAGTGCAAGGTCCTGTAACCATCGAACAGACATCTCACAGGTCCTGCCGCTATCTGGGATGAAGGCATCAATAGAGATCACTGGTGGGATTGTGAGGAGGGTAAGAAAATGTATGTGTGTCTGTCTGTGTGTCTGTCTGTGTGTTTGTCTTTGTGTCTCTGTTTGTGTCCCCAAAATCAGAGCAAAAAAGCAGTACTAATAGATGATGTGTTTGTGATGCTTTTTTGTAAAAAGAAGATCCGATTTTGGTGCAGAAACTGCACAAAAAATGGATCAATAAAAAAAGAAGCACAAACACTCTGTCTGAACATAGCCTAATAATGTTTTCAAATATGACAGGTTCATTATAAAGTAATTGGTACTCTTAGGCTAGGGTCAGATTTGGGATCTTGCATTTCCCATTGATTCTTATGATAAAAAAACGCATGCGTTTTTGCAAACGCCCCCAAAAACGCTGCTTACCGCGTTTTTTGGTGCTTTTGCAAAAACGCCTAGCGTCAAACACATTGCACTTTTACAATGCATTTTTAACATGAGAGTCTATGGGTGCGTTAACACTAGCGTTTTTCTACTTTTGCACTTGAAAAAAATGCTGGGTTTTAGCGCATCCATGGTGCTAATGTGACCCTAGCCATAAATGCCTGGAAGTTGCAAATATTCAGCAAAATATTCTGTGTGAGTGGGCTTAGCCCACTCACACAGCCAGATCAGAATATCCCACACACTACACTGATGAGGGACAGTTACCCCGAAACGCAGAATTCTGAAATTTGGGGCTCTGATCTGGCACAAATCCCTTGTCATATTAACCCTGCTGTTCTGTTCCCATGTACTATACACTTGTATTGCTCCTTGGTCACTATGACCCGGTTTATTAAATCTTGATTTTAGATACTCTAACTCAATTATTTTTATACCTTTTGCTTACTAGACTGTATGGGAACATGTTTGTAAAATAAAAAAAAATGAAATTGAAATCTTTTCTTTTATTCAGAAAAAACTTAGTAAAACGAAAAATAGCAAACTACACATATGTGGTAAAAAACACAAACCAAAACAAGCAAATCAAACATTTTGTGAAAAAAATTAAAGATAATAAACACTTCAATTTGAACATATTCACATGGTAATATTACTTTATGTATTCTTCCATGAAGAACAATAAACATGGGCTTTGCATAAGAATTTTTGGCATCCAGAACATGCAATACTTGTTTTGTTATCACAAGAATAAGGGCAATAGCTGCACCTTTTTCTTTTTATTCTTGAAGCACCGCTGGTAGAGCCCATGGGAGTAGAAGTGGTTGTGGAGGCCATGGTTTCACTTTCCTGAGCATGTTGCTGGAAGCTCTGTACAAGGCCTTCTGCTCCTTCCGTTCTGGGTGTTACCTTTCTTTCCTCAATATACGGCCTAACCATTGCTTTTCCAAGTTCTTCTATAAAGCGTCTTCGTTTATGGAGTTTGTTTGTATTCCAATTCGGGTTGATTTCCCTCCACAACACAAAAGCATTGTATGCCGACAAATCCAGGATGTTGTAAAACAGAATCATAGGCCACTGATTTGTTTTTCTTTTGCAGGTATATGTACTAATGAGCTGATCTAATGTGTCTACACCACCTTTGGTTGCATTATAGTCCAAGATCACGTTAGTTTTTTTTATCTTCCCGGGTACTTACTGCATTATCATGGTGGTTCATACTCATTAGTATTACTCTCTCTGGATGTGCTCTACATTTTAATATAGACTGCGCACCAAAAATAATCAATATAAAGCCATTTTTATGGTGCACAGATCTAAATGCATACACCCGGTAGATCGTGTGTACGACTCCATTGAAATAATTTAGGAAATAAATAAATTGATATACAATAGTAGATGCAATAAATAGACCCAACTGAGGTTATAACTCCTTTATTTCACTGAAAATATTACCTCACAGCTGTAAAAAATGATGCGGGGTCACTATGACCCGAACACGACAAGTATAAAAATCAGCGTGTAGCTAAAATTAAACACACACAAAAAAAATACTCATAGATAGGTCCCCCCAAATGAGGAAAAGTCAAGTAACCTCAAGTTTTAGAAACTTATAGAAAAATATCTACAGGGCCACAAGAAATTGTCTACGGGTCACTATGACCCGAACAGAACAGCAGGGTTAAAAGGCTTGTCAGAAAGTCGATTATGACTTTGAGGAGCTACCTAAAGGTGGCGCTGGAGTTCACCCACTTCCTCACTGAAGTGCAAACTTGCATATTTCCTAGAGGAGGGATGTGGCTTAAAATCTCTTTACCTACTTAACTGTCTTCTTATGGTTGCAGGCAAACTCCTCTCCATAAGGTAGATAGCAAGTTCCCCAGACCTAATTCTATTCAATGAGACATAATGATCAGGAATTATGACTGAATGTGGCTACTAAGTAAGGCTGGCTTCACACCATGGTTTGTGGATATGGGGCTGTCCAGTGTGTACTGGACAGCCCCGGATCCGATTTCGGCCCCATAGTATTCCTATGGGGCCAGATGGAGCCGGATAGCAACTATTTGCCATCCGGATTCCACCTGTCCAGGAGGATCCTGGAGAATTCAGATTTTTGTCCCAAACAGAAAATTGCAGCTTGCTGCGATTTTCTGTCCGGGGCAAAAATGTGCACAAATCGGATCCTCCCGGAACGAGGCAATCCAGCACCCTGTAACATGGGAGTCTATGGCGCCGAATCGCATCGGTTCCAACAGAAAATTGGTCCGGCTCCCGGACGTCGGGTGCTGAGGCTCAGCGCCGGCTGGCACTGGACTTCAGCACCGTAGAGAGCTCCCCGCTGATATTTGAGTGGGAGCTAGCGGCGATTTTGAAATTTCAGCAGGGACATCTCCTGAAAACTGCGATCTGCTGAGTCCGGCACAAAACAGGACCGGTTCTGTTCTATCCAGTGATGTCAGGTTCAGTCCCGGGCTTCCAGCAAAACACCGGACAAAACCTGGTAGACCAAAACCGTGGTGTGAAGTCTCCCTAAGGAAAACCATTTCCCTAGACTCAAGTTCCTTCCCCTTTAGAAGAAGGAGACTTCATTGGTTAGCTGCAAATTTCTGTGTTAACTTTCACATTATGGTGCACGGTTTGATGAGCATTTAGTAGTGCCATTACGGTACTTTTCCACAGGGCTTTGCAAGCCTCTATACACGTGACTCAGAGAAGGATTTATGCTGGACTGTCTGCGTTTGGATGAATAATGAGCATAGTACTGCATTTTAAAGTTATCTTATGTCATTTAACACTGTGTCTTGATTTAAAATCTTGTTTTTAAATGTGTTTTCATTAATTGTGCACTACAACAATGTGTGGTGAGCGTGGACGTCATTGGCCGCCGCCTTTATAGAGGTGGACATGATGTCACACGCCTGACAACTAGGTCTGTAGAAGGGGCAGGTGCTCCGAAACGGAATCCGTCACCTGTGTGTCTCCCCACTCCTTCCCCCATCGCAGAGAAACCATGTAAAGAGGACTCTGAAATAAAAAAGGAAAAAGCTCTGCTCGGTGAGTGCCGCATTTTTTTCTTATCCACTGCTATTTCACATTTGAACGCACAAAGTGTTCTAAAGAAAGGCAGATTTTTCCTTCCACATCATCTTCTACATGGTATATTTAGGAGTATATATGATTATAGGTGGAAGGCAGCTCTATTACGTCTGGTACGACATCTCATTGCTAAATGTTATAGCTTTTTGTATGTAATATTTGATCTTTTCTAATGAGGTTAAAAGAGAAATGATATATCATTGACATAAATATAGCTAGCGTTTCACGCTACTTGCAACAGTACAGTTAGAACCAAGTAAAATCATATGGGTTGTGTACATAGCAACAACAAAAACCTACACATAGGATGCACAACAAAAATGTTTTTTGAATGATGTAAATAAACAATTTCAACAACAAACTAGATTTATTTGAATATAAAAACACAAGGGGGAAGAAGAAACAAGACAGATAAATCCACTGTGCAATATAATTAATGTAGATACACAAAATTAAGAAAAAAAAATCACAGAAGTTATATCGTCAATTCAAAACAAATAAGTTACTAATAATTCTGATGAAAGTGCAATGATTATGACGTACAGATGACTCAAATAGGTGGGCATAGATACATACACATGAAATGCATTGTAAGTAGCACAATAATTATTACACCCATGTATCAAACCCTACCAAATAAGTCAAAGCACATCACATACAGTGGGTACGAAAAGTATTCAGACCCCTTTACATTTTCCACTCTTTGGGTACCTTTACACGTGGCTACATTTCTAGGTGGCTACAGGTAACTTACTGGTTGCAGTGAAATCATGGAGAGATTATTCCATTTGTACACAGCAACAAGATAGAACCTTGTCTCCATGATTTCACTGCAACCAGTAAGTTACCTGTAGCCACCCTAGAAATGTAGCCGCGTGTAAAGGTACCCTTTGTTTCTTTGCAGCCATTTGGTAAATTCAAAAAATTTATTTTTTTTCTCTGGGTACTCTGCACCCCATTTTGACTGAAAAAAAAACTAAAATGTAGAGCTTTTTGAAAATGTATTATTAAATAAAAACTGAAATATCACATGGTCATAAGTTTTCAGACCCTTTGCTCAGTATTGAGTGGAAGCACCCTTTTGAGCTAGTACAGCCATGAGTCTTCTTGGGAATGATGCAACCCATTTTTCACATCTGGATTTGGGGATCCTCTACCATTCTTCCTGGCAGATCCTCTCCAGTTCAGTCAGATTGTATGGTGAACGTTGGTGGACAGCCATTTTCAGATCTCTACAGCAATGCTCAATTGGGTCAGGGCTCTGGCTGGGCCTGTCAAGATTGGTCACAGAGTTGTTCTGAAGCCACTCCTTTATTATTTTAGCTGTGTGCTTAGGGTCATTGTCTTGTTGGAAGGTGAACCTTCGGGGAAGTCCGAGGTCCAGAGCAGTCTGGAAGAGCTTTTTTATCCAGGATATCTCTGTACTTGGCCACATTCATGTTTCCTTCAATTGCAACCAGTCATCCTGTCCCCGTAGCTGAAAAACACCCCATAGCATGATGCTACTACCACCGTCAGGGCCAGCGTTAGAGGGGGTGCAGACTGGGCACTTGCCCAGTGCCCTCACCCTCTGAGGGACCCCAAGCAGGGTCCTGCACTAATACTGTTGCTGCAGGTTTTATTGGCTCTTCCCCACTCTCCTTCCCTGAGAGCAGTGCGCGCTGAGTATCACCACCATCTGCGGCATCCTGCCGCTCACTTTGCCTCCTGACCGGAACCCTGTTGTTCTGATCAGCTGTTACCGTGGTATCACTGCTCTGCACTGCTCCGGGGTTCAGTATCGCAGGAGGGCGGTGCTGCTGCTCAGCCTAACACTGATTAGTTAAACTACAGACAATCAGTGTTAGTTTTGACTGCACTCTGTCCTTTGGATCAGTAGCACAGCTTAGGCAGTGAACTTTGCTGTGATTGGTGGAGCTCCTGCCTCCTCCTCTCTTCACTCACTGGCGCTATGATGAACAGAGGAAATCCGCTGCTCCCTCCTGCATCACTCTCTGGGCCAAAGTAAGTTACATTGGCTTCTCTTATTATCGCTCTTCACTGAATGAGGGCCCCCAGTGTCTACAGGGTCAGTGGAGGTGACATGGTATTGGAGTAGGCCCTCAGAAAGGAGAGTGTGAGTGCCCCTTGTACACAAATGCAAGGTTTGAATAAAGAGGCAACATTCCATTGGTTGCTCAACAGAACCAGATACAGGATGAGTTGCTGGAGCACCACTGTGCTGTGAGCTTTCTATTAGTACTCTATACACTGCTATTACTGGAGGGTGGATGGGGGAAGGGTGCCAGCACTGCCACATCACCCTGAGCACAGGCACTGGGGAAGTATGTGAAGGAGGAACATGCTGCCTGCTGAGTACAGAGCTAGGGTGTGCAGAGCTGCCTGATAATGAGGAGAAGAATGCTGTTACACATTGCAAACACCTCTCTGTTGTGCACACAGCAAGTACACCTCATTTTCCAACAGATAGGAAATAACACTATACATAATATGAGCATAGCAGAGCTCTGTGGGTGTGGCTGTACTATCTATTTATCTAGCTATATATCTATATAGATATATCTATCTATTGATCTATCATCATCTATCTATAAGCATCTATCTCTCTATCTATCTCTAATCTATGTATCTATTATCTGTCGGCTCTCCTGTGTGGCGTAGTATATAGAGGATCTGTCGGCTCTCCTGTGTGGTGTGGCATATAGAGAATCTGTCGGCTCTCCTGTGTGGCGTAGTATATAGAGGATCTGTCGGCTCTCCTGTGTGGTATGGCATATAGAGAATCTATCAGCTCTCCTGTGTGGAGTAGTATATAGAGGAGCTGTCGTCTCTCCTATGTGGAGTAGTATTGTTAAAGAAGTTGTCTGTTACTTGTATCTACTCTGTATTGGCAGCCATTTTGTTCTTCTAGGAGCCATTTTAGTTTATCATCCTATTCCTTTCCAATATCTTTTTTAAAATTCATATACCCTTAGTAATGTAATATGGCAATGGTTGAGGGATGAGAACATAGAAAAATATGCAGACATGGGTATGGGAGTATAGCAAAACACTTCCTAGACTGTCGCTTTGTCTTCCCGTGTAAGAATAATAGTCATGGAATCGGCATGGAGTCAGCGGACCGTGACCCTGAGCACATAAAGTGCAGCAAACAGATGTCTAAATGACAGTAGCAAATGATTTATGACCGGTGAATAAGACATTCATTGACTAAGTGTCATATCTTGATAAAGGTGTTGATAGGTCTACATCTGTTCCTAGCGCATTACTTGCATTTTTGTATATTTTTGTATGACTATGTCTCCGCCATCTTGCCACGTATTATCCTGTTATGTAATGATCCATTGTATGAGTGTCCTTGATTTTGATATATAATCTCACTCCCATAATAAAGTGTGTGACTCTCACTTGGAAGACCTGCCTGATGTGTCTTTCTTACTGAGTGTCCAGAAAGAACAGGGTCGGTGCCGATCCACCTTTATTATTTTACAAATCAGTCTATTCTGGTTAGCATAAGTATTGAAGCCCGTTTGCCGACTCTATCAGTATATAGAGGAGATGTCAGCTCTCCTGTGTGGTGTAGTATATAGAGGATCTGTCGGCTCTCCTGTGTGGTGTAGTATATAGAGGATATGTCGGCTCTCCTGTGTGGTGTGGCATATAGAGGATCTGTCGGCTCTCCTGTGTGGAGTAGTATATAGAGGAGCTGTCGGCTCTCCTGTGTAGTGTAGTATATAGAGGATCTGTCGGCTCTCCTGTGTGGTGTAGTATATAGAGGATCTGTTGGCTCTCCTGTGTGGGACAGTATATGGAGAAGCTGTCGGCTCTCCTGTGTGGTGCAGTTTATAGAGGAGCTGTTGGCTCTCTTGTGTGGGGCAGTATATGTCTTTTGATGACGATTCTTCTGATGCCAGTGAAGTCACATTGACTGAGTAGCTCCTTCTTTTCCACTTTGCTCTGACAGCAGAGCAAACTGCTGATGTCATCCAGATTGATAGACAGCTCCCTGATACCTAACTGTGAGTATCTGGCTGTCAATCAGCAAGACATTTGGGCAGTGACACTCTTCAGATGCTACAGATTCATGAAGAGTCGTACATCTCTTCATGACCCAGGGAGATCTGACCTCAGCATGCCACCTCATCAAAATTGGCGTGAAAAACACTCGTTTTTCATAAATTGGGCCCATTCTGTATTACCGTATATTACAGAAAAATATTTTGCTATACTATTGGTGTTTTTATATTATTTCTATATTGATGATATAGCATCATAACAGGCCCCAGGAATGATTGTCTCTGGTGGGCTCTAGGTTCTCCAGTCCAGCGCTGTATATATATATATATATATATATATATATATATATATATATATATAGATTACCTGTGTGTAGTATATAGTGTATACTGATGTGCATATGCATACACTGATGTGTAGTATATAGTGTATACCGATATGTAGATACTGGTGTGTACTATATAGTGTATACTAGTGTATAGTATATAGTCAGCACAGGAGGCGAGTATAAGGGCTTATTTTTAACTGTGGGAAACAAGTGAAATAAGAAGGGTTTGTTCTAATAGTGGAGAACTCCTTCAATAAATGAAGCTGCTGGAGTAATATTCACCCACTTCATTAATAGGAGCACAT
>JARQOC010000002.1:439430646-439454387 GCA_033576535.1 Allobates femoralis | reverse complement strand
GCTTACAGGGGTCTTCCCCATGGTGTTGCCATGTCATTTGAGCACTCTTGTGAGACTTTTGTGACATTTTTAGGGTTTCTACATGCTGCCGGCGGTCATTTCATAAAAATACTCGGGTCTCCCTTAGGATAACATTGGGCTCGGTGCTTGGGCCGAGTACACGAGTATCTTGGGATGCTCGGCCCGACCATCGAGCACCCGAGCATTTTGGTACTCGCTCATCACTAGTGAGCAGAAGAGGGCAGTTGTTGACTACCTGCATCACCTAAGCCGTCGGGAAATGGGTCAAACTCCACACATAACACCTGAGGAGTGGAGATGGATGTCCGACCTATGTACCGTCCTCCAAAACTTTGAGGACTCCACCAAGATGGTGAGCGGCGATGACGCCATTATTAGCGTCACCATACCGCTACTCTGCCTTCTAAAACGGTCTCTGCTCAAAACCAAAGATGATGCATTGCAGGCGGAGGGCGATAAGTTGGAGCAAGAAACAGTAGTGGGTGTGGGTGATAACACACAGCCCAGCCTCATCTCATCACAACGTGCAGTGGAGGACTATGACGAGGAGGAGGAGGAGGAGGATGAAGACATGGAGCAACTCTCCGGCCAAATTGAGGATATGACATGCACACCAGTCATTCTCTCGCTTCAGCGTGGCTGGCCAGAGGACAGGGGAGATGAGGAGAAGGAGGAGGACAGCATGTTCAGTCATCGTGTTGGTCAGGATACTGAAGTGATGGCTGTTAAGAGTCTGGCGCACATGGCTGACTTTATGGAAAGCTGCCTGGCTCGTGACCCTCGCGTTAAGAACATCTTGGCCGACAATCACTACTGGTTGGCAACACTCTTAGACCCACGCTACGAGGAGAACTTTATGTCTCTTATTCCTGAGGCGGATAGGTCAGCCAAAATGCAGCAGTTCCAGAAGGCCATAGTCACGGAAGTAGGCAAAGCATTCCCCTCACAAAACTCTAGTGGCATAGGTCAGGAATCGGTGGACAACCAAGGCGTACGGCCGAGAGGGGCACAAGTCCAATCCGCCAGAGGTAGGGGAATAGTCTTTACGATGTGGGACAGTTTTCTCAGCCCCTCATGTATCACAGCCCCTGAGGTGAGGGGTAATGCCACAAGAAATGCTAAGTTTGGCCAGATGCTGAAGGAGTACCTTGCAGATTGAACAACTGTACTCCGACATTCCTCTGTGCCTTACAATTATTGCCTTACAATTATTGGGTCTCCAAGCCCTCTACATGTTGGGACAAAATTAAGTCCTTTTTTGAGGACCTCACATGCACTGGAAGACAAAGTACACGCTAAAATGTTGAAAATCCAGTGTTGATAATCCAGTGAGATTAGTGAAAGAATACCTTTACATCATTCTCTAAAGGAACAATTATCCCTGCGGGCCATGGAGGACCTGAGGGAACCGGACGGTGACATAATCGAGATCCCCTTTGCTGCACCGAATCCACAATACTATCCGGTTTCCTCACGTCCTTCGATTATGGACACTTTTCAGACCATTATGGAGTCCGAAATTAAAAATCTATTTGCCCAGAACAAAGATGTAATGCATAATCTTACTCTTGACCAAAGAAATGCCATTAAGGAATTGCAGTCTAATGATCATATAGTTATAAGGGCATCGGACAAGGGGGGCTCGATTGTTGTGATGGATTCAACACTGTATAAAAGGGAAATTAAAAATTTACTGTCAGATGGCGATACCTATCGTCAATTACCTGGGGATCCAAACCTTGGGTTTCAGAAAGAGTTGAGTATTTTATTACACGAGGGTTTGGCATTGAATGTCATCGACTCCAAAACCAAGGCATTTTTGGAGGTGAGCAACCAGGTCTGCCCCATATTCCATGCCCTCCCCAAGACTCATAAGGGCCGCTTTCCCCCACCCCTGAGGCCCATCGTGGCAGGAATTGGCTCCCTATGCGAGGGCCTCTCGGGGTGGGTGGACAGCAGACTCCAGGTCTTGGTGGAGGGCATAGTGGGACGCATAAAAGATACCAAGCATTTACTACAATAGAATTCAAATAGAATATGCGGTTCTAAGGTAGAGCGCTGGTATGAGATGGGATACTTAGATCTTTATCTCCGTAACTTTATTCATAAAAGCTCCAGACCACAACATGTTTCGACGTACAGACGTCTTCCTCAAGTGGATCCGCTTGAGGAAGACGTCTGTACGTCGAAACATGTTGTGGTCTGGAGCTTTTATGAATAAAGTTACGGAGATAAAGATCTAAGTATCCCGTCTCATACCAGCGCTCTACCTTAGAACCGCATATTCTATTTGAATTCTATTAATCTAATTCCATTGTGGAAAGCGGTGAAAGAGCTGCAGGAGGGATAGGGTTAATGGATAAACCTGGTGTTTCCTGACCTAACCCTGGAGAGAGAGTGTGGACAGCACGAGGCCAGGAGCAGAGGTGATTGAGGACACAGGAGCACTACAGATCCAAGGCTGGCAGCCTGAGCCACAAAACTACGCTCACAATCTGGTTGTGCGGATCGGGCACAACCTTTAAAGGTTAGTTTGCTTATAATACGACCGCTTTAAAGACAGAAGAGGTCCACAGGTGGCGCAACACTATTTTTTCTTTTTATAAGCATTTACTACAAGGCATTAACAAAATGGTATGGAAACCGGGGTACAGGTGGGTGACTTGCGATGTCACTGCATTGTACTCGAGTATACCCCATGATAGAGCAATTTGGGCCTTGCAACTTATCCTAAGGGACACGCACATATTTACTGATGACACAAAACAATTTCTATTGATGTCAGTTGAATTTTTGCTTAAAAGCAATTTTTTAATTTGATGGTAATTTTTATTTACAAATATGCGGGTGTCCCATGGGAGCTGGCTTCTCACCTTCTCTTGCCAACCTCTATATGACCTTGTGGGAAAAAAGTTTTGTATATGATTTGAATTGCCCATTTTTGGATAACATGATCTGGTACGGGAGATACATAGACGACCTGGTTCTTATTTGGGCTGGGTCGTCTGATGTATCTCCCGACCCTATCCCTATCCCTTACAGGCTGTTGGATTTTTTCAACAGCAATGAGTTTAACCTAAAATTTACGATGCAAGTATACGACAATGTGGCACCTTTTTTGGATGTATTGCTAATGGGGGACGTGACCACGGGTAAAATTGAGACGAAACTATACAGGAAACCCATAGCAGGGAACTCTATACTCAGGGCGGATAGCTGTCATCCCCAACATGTGAGACATAATTTGCCACTTGGGGAACTTATTAGGGCCAGGAGGAACTGTTCCAGGGACAGTGATTATGGCAAGGAGGAATCGGTCATCAAGAATCGCCTAAGACTGAGGGGATACAGCCAGGGTGTTTTGAGAGATGCCAGCATGAGGGCTAAATTAAGGAGCAGGGACAGTTTACTATCGCAGGACCGCCATAACAGGAGAAACAAGAATTGTGATAATTTACCCACCTTTTCCACTCCCTATAGTGTGGACTATTCAGATATAGTCACTGTCATGAAGAGGAATATCCCCATCTTATGTCAAGACCCTACCCTGAGAACCATCCTGTCTAAGGGATGACGTCCTGTTTCCAAAAGGGCAGGCAGCATAGGCAGTTTTTTGTCACCAAGCCTTTTTAAAAGTGACACTAGTGCCCCAACATGGCTCAAATACAATGGTACTTTCAAATGTGGGGGGGCCAGATGTAACCTGTGCAACTATATCGATAGAGCTATAAGTTTTCAAAATAATGTCACCGGTCAGAAATTTACCATAAAGAGCTATGTGAACTGCAATACCACACATGTGATTTACTTAGCCACATGTGTGGATTGCAATAAGTCGTACGTGGGTTGCACTACTAGAGCATTAAAAGTGAGAATTGCCGAACATGTCTCTGGTGCAACCTCAACATCCCTCCGGCAGGGTATATCGGGTCTTTCTAGACATTTTCGGGATATCCATGGGGGTGCCATGTCATCATTAAGAATACAGGGCATCGAAAGGGTGTGGAAACCCATTCGGGGGGTGGGACTGGGAGTACAAACTACATGACAGGGAAAAGATGTGGATTTTGCAACTTGATGTCCGCTATCCACAGGGCATGAACTTGAAAAGCGACCTGATGTACTTTTATTAATTTTGGTTAAACTTGGAGTTTTTGAACCCTGCTTTACATTGATTCCTGATCACAAGTTTCTTTGATCATATATTCGGTGTCCTCCATAATTCCTTGGTGGGGGGTCCTCGATGTGTTCTTGGATATTTCCCTATATGCCCCTGTTGGGTTTTTATTTTTTTTTGCTTTTTTTTCTTTTGTCTCTCCTCTTTTTTTTTTTTTTGATATATATTATTTTACATTAATGTCTACCTTTACGTCATAGCTTTCCATTTCATTCTCCATATGTGGTGTTTGTCCAGGTGGAGTTATACTACAAGCATTTAGTTAGATTATATCTCCCGATGGGGAGAGAGGTAATTCAATTTACCATTTCTATTTGGCCATTCTATGGTATGGAAGCACAGATAAGTTTTGAAAGGCTACTTTCTTCCGTTTTACACCTCTCATCTTTCTAAATAGGTGTCATAGTGGGTACATTTTTGGTGTATGGAGCAAGGTTATATATATATATATTTTTTTTTTTTTTTCTTGTTTCGTTGATAATATTTTACATTAATCTCTATTTTACGTTACAGCTTTCCATTTCATTCTCCACATGAAGTGTCTTTCCATATTGGAGTTATACTTCTAGCATTTAGTTATATCTCCCGATGGGGAGAGAGGTAATTCAATTTACTATTTATATTTGGCCATTTTATGGTATGGAAGCTCAGAAAAGTTTAGAAAGTTTCCTTTCCCCTGTTTTACACCTCCCGTTTTTCGAAATAGGTGTCATAGTGGGTACATTTTTGGTGTACGGAGCGAGGTTATATATATATAATTTTTTTTTTTTTTTTGTGTGATACTAACCTTTATACTACCTACTAACTACCCTCTCGTTTTCCTTCTCTACTTATTGTTGTTGCTTTTTTTTTCCATTTTTAATCAATATTATGCACATTAAGTGGGATTGTACCTCCCGATGGGGAGAGAGGTTTTCAATTTATTAGTAGGCCATTTTTTTGCAAATTTCACATGGAAACATGGGAAGGTTTCTTCTATTTGGTCCTTGCTCTCCGTCTTGCCGGGTGGGTTTATTATAAATACGTTTCTCAGTGCTCGGAATTATGTCATATATTTACATATCTTCCTCTTAGAGAAATCTATAGGGAGTTTAAATAATATGAAGAATGATTAATATGTATAATGTATGTTTACATGTACATATGAGTATGGTGGTTCCTATAACGATGTACTGTAATTATCATCTGTGTTAGGGAAAGATATGCATATTTATGCAAAAAAATTATTATATTTTTTTTTTTTCTGTCTCCTAACATTTGAACTACCGTATATACTCGTGTATAAGCCGACCCGTGTATAAGCCGACCCCCCTACTTTTGCCCCCAAAACATGGGAAAACCTATTGACTCGTGTATAAGCCGAGGGTGGACCTCAGCACAGGTATACAGCCCCCAGCAGTGTGGTATACAGGCCTCCCCAGTGGTATATACAGGACCCAGCAGTGTTACAGCAGCAGCCCCAGAGGTATATACAGCAGCAGCCCCACAGGTATATATAGCAGCAGCCCCACAGGTATATATAGCAGCAGCCCCACAGGTATATATAGCAGCAGCACCACAGGTAAATACAGCAGCAGCCCCACAGGTATATACAGCAGCAGCGCCACAGGTAAATACAGCAGCAGCCCCACAGGTAAATACAGCAGCAGCCCCATAGGTAAATACAGCAGCAGCCCCAGAGGTATATATAGCAGCAGCCCCACAGGTATATACAGCAGCAGCCCCACAGGTAAATACAGCAGCAGCCCCACAGGCAAATACAGCAGCAGTCCCACAGGTAAATACAGCAGCAGCCCCACAGGTAAATACAGCAGCAGCCCCACAGGTATATAGGAAGCCCGCCCGCCCGCCACCATGAGTATACATGTGCCCCCCCCCATCAATATCCAGGGCCCCCCCTTGCAGGCCAAACCTGTAAAGAAAGATCATTATACTTACACCTGTGGCCGCCGCCGTCCCCGCTCTGCACCGCACTCCTCCATCTTCTTCCGTCTTCCTCCTCGGTCGCACAGGCAATGACTCGCACAGGCAATGACGTCATTGCCTGTGCGACCGAGGAGGAAGACGGAAGAAGATGGAGGAGTGCGGTGCAGAGCGGGGACGGCGGCGGCCACAGGTGTAAGTATAATGATCTTTCTTTACAGGTTTGGCCTGCAAGGGGGGGCCCTGGATATTGATGGGGGGGGGCACATCTATACTCATGGTGGCGGGCGGCCGGGCGGTTTGGGTGTACTTGCGTTGGTGTACTCGCGTATAAGCCGAGGGGGTACTTTTCAGCCCAATTTTTGGGCTGAAAAACTCGGCTTATACGCGAGTATATACGGTATATGAACTGTGGGTGGTTTTCTTATTCTATCTAACCTGAAGGGGTTAATCTGACACTTGTTGGCTATTAAGGCCTTGAATGTTGCAGCAAAGTTTTTTTATTTGTCTATAAATGTATTGGTTTTATATTTGTATATACGCCGATGAGTAAGGACCTTGTCCGAAACGCGTCCGGCGGGATGTAAGTGTTTTTAAATATGTTCTAATAAAGTTGCGGTCAGTGTGGTCCAGTGGCCCTGGAAAATACCTTTTTTCTTCTCAACTGCCTGTAACAGCATACTGCACTGGTCTAGTTGCCACTCAAAACATGTCTAGAAGGCCCTACCCAAATCTCAACATCAAAGGGTTGAGCGAATCGTTTCAAACCCAGCAAACAAGAAATTAAGACATGATGAGATGACACCTAAATTTCAAGTAAGAGGATATCCAGCTGTCGACTCCACACCTTGGGGCCCCACACGATGAAGAGACCGCAATATCGACTCTAGAAGAAAATTCATTAACACATATCAACCATTCTCTTCTCTAATCAAAAAAGCTGTCCTCGAACACTGGCCACTACTTGAGAAGGCATATCCGAGTATCAAGGAATTCAAATCTCCACCTCTCATCTGTCATAAGAGAGCTCCCCAGAAGATCACAATCACTTTTTTTTGTCCGCGCATGCGCAGGACATGCAATCTGACAGCTTTTGACCTTCCAAAGATGGCACCAATGCCCACACAAGCGCTGTGCGCCGATGATGCCATCTAGCTCCCCGCCCCCCTAGGAAGTGCTGGAGGGTTTATACCACCGCCGCACTCAGCCACACACACTCCTGGCCCCCTCTATATGACAAATGGACACAAGGTAATGCTGCACAGCCGGTCTCTACCAGAGCGCCCCTCCAGATTCTTTACAAGTGTGACCCTAGCCTAAGACGGTGACAAAACACATCTAAAAAAGCCAGCATGTTCTGGAAAAAATTATGCATCGGACAGATGAAACTAAGATTAACCTTTACTAGATGGGGGAAGAAAATATGGAGAATGCTTGGAATGGCTCGCAGTTCAACACACATTACTAGAAATAAGCAAACTTTGCTCAAACATGTTTGGCCATTTCAAATCCAGACCAAATTTGGCAATGTTCATTACACCCCTCGAACACAAACGTTTTGCTGAAAAGTTGGGAAATTCGGGTTTTATATGGTAATTTTTCGGATAATTGTGTTAGCTTAACTAGGACATAAGCATTAGTGCACTAATGCTTCTGTTCTACGTTATTCTACACACACATACACACAGACACACACAGATCACCTTACCAATCTCCCACTGCTTGCTTGCTTCCGAGTCCACTCATCCGTGCTCCCTCACATTTATTTCTGGTCATAGAGGGATTGGACCTTGTGCAATATACATGATAGCTGGTAACTATATAAGGCTAGGGTCACACTTGGCATGAGTTTTTTTAGTGCCTTAAAAAAAAGCATACGTTTCTGCATGCGTTTTTTCATTTCAGCATGCGTTTTTTAATGTGTCTGATGACACCCTGCGTTTTTGCATGTGTTTTTAAATCAGCACCCAAAAATAGTGCATTCACTATTTTTTGGTGCTGTTTTAAAAACTAATGCGTTTTTTAGATACACATGCGTTTTTTTAACATGGGCCTCTATGGAAAACGCATGCGTGCAAAAACTCATGCCAAAAATGCATGGCACTTTAGACATACGTTTTTGCTATTGGGGCATGCGTTTTTTAACATGGGGGCCTATGGGTGCGTTTTTACATGCTTTTTTAAAAACGCAGATCTCAAAAAAAGCATGAAAAAAACGCAAGTGCGACCCCAGCTTAAGGGCTAGGAGTGGGTTTTTCATTTTACTTCAGAAAATCCTATGATGTTAACTATGGATTTAAAATCCACTCCGCTCATATATAACCGCCCTGATCTATATGGGTGACCTTGAAACCTCTTATAGAGGGATTGGACCTTGTGCAATATATCTAATATATGCATTGTCTATAGAATAATCTGAATGACGTATTTGTAAAAGGAGGTTCCTTGCTATACCCTGTATGATAACTTCTTATACAGTTTTGTTCAGCATATATAATGGAATTGTAACACTCAAACAACCTTTTTTATTGCTTTAACTGGTTCTGCAAGTTGGCAAAGGGGTTTCCTTGATATATTCTTGTCATTGTAAAAGTTATGGCTGTATTTGGCTATTTTAATTGTTTTTAAACTGTGTGACTTCTATGTTGTTTGCTATTTGTTACTTAAATAAAATTTGTTAAAATTACTGAAATTGATTAAAAGGTTGTATAGCTCAATAGACTTTCCTTTCTTTGTCTCTGGTTGTCATACACATTAATATATGGCAACCTTTCTGATGTCATTGGGTGTAAAATAAATAATCAGAAAATAATGTGTGTATTTTTCCGTGTGAGCACAGATAAACCAGACAGCTGTGAGATGGCACCCTCACCTGCCTTTTTTACCTTGGCTGGCAAAAAAAAATGTGTAGGACTCCTCCTTATTTTTAATTGCCAGCCAAGGCAAACTTAGGCAGCTGAGGGCTGGTATTCTCAGTGGGGTAAGGGCTCATCGTTTTAGGGCTACCTATGGTAATGAATAGCAACCTGCAACTGCCCCTGAAAATGGTGCATTCATCATAGTGCCATTTCAAGAAGAATTACCCGGCTCATCCAATGGCCCTGGGGGCAGTGGCTTGCTGGGTAAAAAGTGGTGAATGGCAGTTTTATATTGCCAGCTACCATTAAGCCTGAAATTCTTAATGTCAGGTAGGGATGGGCGAATCTCCTCGCTAGGACTCGTTACTCGGCGAGTAGTAAGGGACTCGCAGGACTCGGTACTCTGCGAGTTTCCCAGCGTTTACTCGCACGAGTCCAATGCAAATCAATGGCAAACACTGACAAAACTAGGATTGCCATTCTCTTGCATTAGACTCGGCTACTGTGCCAGTGATAGCAGGGAAACTCTCAAAGTAATTTATTGATTTTTCAGAAAAAAAATTACATGGGCTTCGCCGTATTTCTGGAACCAGCCGGATCCAGCAGGCAGCGACGGGCTGCCCCCAACCCCCAGGTGCCTATTTGTACCTGGCCAGACACAAGAATATAGGGGAGCCCTTTTTTTTTATTATTTCATGAATTTCATGAAATAATAAAAAAAAAATGCTTGGGACTCCACGCAATTTCTATGTCTAGCCAGGTACAGCTAAGCAGCTGGGGGCTGGAATCCGCAGCGCAGGGATGCCCAAGCTTTCTGGGCACCCCCCGCTGCAAATTGCAGCCCGCAGCCGCCAGAGAAGATGGCGCGTTCATTGAAGCGCCATCCTCTGGCGCTGAACCCCGCTCTTCCAGCGGCCCTGGTGGCGGTGGCACGCTGGGTAATAAAGAGGTTAGGGCCAGCTTTGTATTATCAGCTGGCCCTAAGCCCGAAATTTATGGCGGTCACGCCAATATTAGACATGACCGCCATGAATTTCTATTAAATTGTTTTAAAAAAACACAACACAGAGAAAATTTTTTATTAGAAATAAAAAAAAAAGCCATTAGGGACTCCATCTTTAATTAAAAAAATCCTCTTCCGTCCGACGCAGTCCAAAACGCGATGTCCTCTCTGCTCATCCCTGTGCATAGATATAGATGTCTATGCACAGGGAATGAGCAGACTGAGAACAATCTCAGCACTGCTACATCAGGCAGCAGGCGGGCTCTAGGACCCTGGAGCTGCGGCAGCCAGCACACAGAGCAGACAGGACTCTTATCTGTGCGAGTTTCCCAGCGATTACTTGCAAAGTAAACGAGTCCAATGCAAATCAATGGCAAAACTAGGATTGCTTCAGGCTGAAGCTTCCGAGACACATCTGTGATTTGTAAATCGCACACTACTCGCTATTACTCGCTTCCCCATTCATTAACATTGGACTCGCTAGACTCGCAACGAGTAGCGAGTCCTGGGCTCGGACTCGCTAGAGTCAAGCGATTCCGAGTTATTTAGGATTCGGCCATCACTAATGTCAGGCCAAGTTAGATCCGGCCACTAGGAATTTCAAGTAAATAGTAAAGAAGACACAACACAGAGAGAAAACATTTTATTAGAAATAAAAACACAAAGAAATATAGAGACTCCGTTTGTGTTAACCCCTCGACCCTCATACCCTCAACGATCCTCTGTGACAGTCACTGAATGAACCAGCTGTGAGCTCCGGTCCAGATGTACAGTGATTCCTTAGGTCACCTGAGGACAAGTCAGGTAAGCATGGTACCGACTATGATTTGCAGCCACCATCCTTACATGAGCAGTGACCTCAGGAGACCTCAGGAGTCACTGCACTCCCGGACCGGAGGTCAATAAAGGTGACATGTGTTGTCAGCGCAAGTGTATCATATGACCAGATCATGTTAGCTGATCATGATGCAATTGCTATGGTGGCCAGATCAGCTGAAATAGCAATCATGTCACGATCATCTGGCACGATCTGGTCATTTGACATGATTGCTATGGTGACCAGGTCAGCTGGTCTGGTCACAATAGCAATTACGTCACAATTAGCTGACACAATCTGCTCACAGAAGCAAGCAAGTAGCGGGAGACCAGTAAGATGATTTGTGTGTGTGTCTGTGTGTGTTTGGCAGCTTTTAGTCACATTTGAAGGTGTTTTTAATGTGTTTGATGTTGCCTGCCACTAATTTCAATGTCCGGGGTGTTCGATAAACTGTTCATCAAAAAATTCGGCCCACATCCTGCGAACAGAGCCGAAATTGAATAGTCAGGTGTTCATTCATCTCTACACATCACATCCTCTGTAAAACATGGTGAAAGCAATGTAATGAGATAACCATGCATAACTTTCAATGGGACTGATTCACTGGTGTTTACTAATGATGTGACATAATGTAGAAGTAGGCGAATTAATTCCAAAGTGTACATGGCTTTACATTCTGCTCAGATTTAACCAACTAATTGAATGGCAAGCCACAAAACAGTTGAACAATGAGCCAAAACATACTGCAAAAGCAACCCAGGAGTTTTTTAACCCAAAGATGTGGAATATTTTGCCATAGCATCCCAACTTTAGGCAGCAATTGCCTGTCATGGATTATCTGCAAAGTATTAAAAATGAACATTTTATTTATAGTAATGTTGTCAAATTAATTTTGAGCCAGTGAAATGAGAAAGCTTAAAGGGACACTGTCAGGTCATTTTTCAATATGATACTAATATCACCCTTGAATAGTGCCTGGGCAGACCCTTTTAAAAACATGTAAGGCTGGGGTCACACTTGGCATGAGTTTTTTAGTGCCTTAAAAAACGCATGCGTTTTTTTTCATTTCAGCATGTGTTTTTTAAGGTGTCTGATGGCAACCTGCGTTTTTGCATGCATTTTTAAAACAGCACCAAAAAATAATGCATGCTATTTTTTGGTGCTGTTTTAAAAACGCATGCGTTTTTTTTAACATGGGCCCCTATGGAAAACGCAGGCGTTTTTTTAGAAAACGCATGCGTTTTTTGATGGTACTAATGTGCCATGCGTTTTTGCAGCGTTTTTGATGTTTTGATATCAGCTAATCACATAATTGCAAAAACAACACAAAAACGCATGGTACTGTCACACATGCATTTTTGCTATTAACACATGCGTTTTTGCTATTAGGGCATGCGTTTTTTAACATGGGGGCCTATGGGTGAGTTTTTACATGTTTTTTACAAAATGCAGGTCTCCAAAAACTCATGATAAAAACGCAAGTGTGGCCTTGTTCACACACAATTTGCGCTTTTTTTAGCACTCAAAAAAACAATGCGTTTTTCTAAGAGTGCCAAAAAGTGTCCCTTGTGTGTCTGTAAACGCTTTAGAAACGTTTTTGGACTTAGGTCATTTTTTTCAACAAAAACTGCAGGCCAAAACGCGGTAAGCGTTAAACGGCCAGGAGTGCCTAAATGTTGCATTATAAAAACGGCAATGACTGTTTCACCAATAGGTGCCCAATGTTTATAGCACAACACATGTTGCGTTTTTTTTACAGCACCAAAAACGCTGCATGCAGCGTTTTTTGGACTGGGGGAAAAAAACGCAAGTGTAGTGAAAAAACGCAGCTACACTCAATTGCACCCTGCAATCTGCGTTTTCTTTAACAGCTACAAAAACGCAGAGAAGCCCAAAAAAGTTGATATGTGTGAACAAGGCCTGTGTCCCTAGCCTAAAATCATTATACTGTTTGTAGTTTCCATGTTATCAGCATTTTCAGACCCTGCAGGCAGCTGGTACATTTGTCCTCTGCATTATATTCACAGAGAATTAGTCCAGTTATGTTAAACTGTCATTTAGTTATGCACTCCCTCTCAGCAGCTCTCTCTTCCCTCCTTCCTTTGCTCTCAGTGCAGTGTCAGGTTTCAGTGTCTATTAGGAGCTTCTGTTCTGTTAAGGACATGGAGGGAGAGAGCTATTGCAGGTCTGCCTTACCTGATCTAGACTCCATTTGTTTCTCTAAGCAGGTATCCCTGCCATGCTGTGAGAGATTCTGTGTTTTATGTGACCTCTTGGTTTTGCTGCAAAGAGAGCAGAGAGGAGGATACAGACCCCCTACTGATCTACTGTGCAGTAATGTGTTGTGAGTATGTGACATGAATATTCATCCAATGGGGAGTGCACAGTAGAGAACTAAGTGGATCATTCACTGTGATTGACAGATGGAATGAATCTCTTTGTTTGAAGTTTACAGAAGATAGGAAGGAAATATAAATAAAAGAAATACATAAATAGAGAGAGATTAGAGCGAGGAATTATAAAATGATAACAGTTACATATGGGTTTTTGACCTGAGAGATTCCCTTTAACAGAAAAACAGTAGTAATTCCTAAACGTTTCACAGGTCATTTTTGTTCAGTCCCTTTAATTAAAGCTGAAAGTCCCCACTTCAATTGCATCTCAGTTGTTTCATTTAAATGAAAAATAGTCGCATGTAAAGCACAAAATACGAAGATTTGGTAACTAGTCAAATATTTCTGGACCTAATTGTCTTCTTTAGTTTACTAAGAAATCAAATAAAAAGAAGATAGCACAATTGAGTAGCTAGGAGTGTCCTCTTTTCATCTGGCATCTCTAATGCGGATATTTAAAAAATTCCTATGTCCTTCTGTAAGAATGATGGCATGCAGGATTACATTTATAATTACATCCTAAGCTTAGAAACAAATGTTCAAAAAATGAAATACTTTAAATCCAACAGTGCTGAAAATATAAAAATTGATGTTAAGAGTTAAACAGCCAGTGTGAGCATATACCTATTCTTTAGAAGCATTGGCACTAGCACTTTAATTCTCACTGCAGTGCTCATATAAATGCCTCTCTTAAAATGCTACTTGAATTCTACCAATAAAACTGTTTTTGTTGACAAATCTTTCTTAATGAAGTAAAAGTTGTGTAGATCAGCGTGAAGCTCTAATTGTCTTTTATTAGTAATAGATCTGAGGAAAGGAGAGCTGGGCCTAGAATACTTCCCAGTTGAATAGCTGCAATTACTTCATTATGTATAAATTAGGCTGAGATAAGTAAAAGCAAGCTGTTCTCCAAAACATAAAGAATAACAGTCAATCAAGCAAATCCAATATTTTCTACTTTACTTCTTTATCCTTAAGGTCCAAGCATAGGTTCCAATTTCATCAAGAAATTTGTCCTTTAGTACATTTTATTTAGTTTAACCTTTTGCAATTTTTATACGGAAACTTTTGTTGTTATCAGTGTTGAAATACTGAAACATAAGGTTAACATTAGGTAAATTAGAGATATGCATAACATGTCTTGCAAGAATGTAGAAAGTATGTAAACCTTAAAGATGTATGACCCACCCCAGGGCCCTTGGTGTATCCGGTCCTGGGTGGTTGCAATGGGGGGATGTCACGGGTGGCTTGCCCAAGCCCAAGGCTCTGGAGGTCGCTGAAAAATGGCAAAAAGGGGAAAAAAATATAATAAAAGGAAGTCTCGTGACGCCAACTACGGTTCAGGTAATGTTACCTGCACTGCGGGACAGACCTCCGGGGTGATGGTGGAGCAGCAAACTGGTGACGCTCCCTGTAGGTTGAGTGGGATCCCCGGGACAGTTGTGGATGATAAGGATTTACACAGGTAGGCAGCTTATCACACAGCACAGTCACTTATCCTTTTCCCTGCAGCAAGTATGCGGCTCATCAGGTGAGAAAGGAAAGCACACAACACTAGTCTTTAACTCTGGACAGTTTACTTGCAGGTTTTCAGTGCAGGCATACAGGTGATGCAGCCTTATGGGTCTTGCTGGCCTGTGGGGTCACCAGGGAACAAGGATCTCTCACTTAGGACTCCCAGTGATGTACCTGCCGTTCCTTTCTTCTGTCCTAACTGCGCTCTCCCTCTCCTTAGTGCTCCCATGCACAGAGCCCTCAGCTGGCTCCCACGGATCCTTTCTGGCAGGCTGCTTTCTTGGACCTCCAAACCCTCTATGGGACCTTTTGGGGTTAACGCCGGGTGTCAGCCACGACTTCCCTGAGAAGCTTGTGTCCCTCCGGTTTGGTGGTTCGGGAATAAACACCTGCACCGCTTTTGGAGCCGGTTCTCCATTCGTGGACCGGGTGCCTCCGGCCGGTGATCCACCGGCCCGGATTCGGGTGCATCACAACACCCTAGGATCCCCCTTCTGTCTGGGCCACCTCTCCTGAGGTGCCCTCCTCTGTCTCTCCTCACAGACTTTCTGACTCACTGTCTTCCCGCTCTTACACAACTCTGCCCTGAAACTTCTCCCACCGGGACTGGGTCTCCCTAGTAATGGGTTAACCCTATGGTCCCCTGCTCTAGTGTGTGTGGATGGGTGTTGTGAGAGTCTTTAGTTAGCATCCCAATTCCCTTTGTCACAGGGATATCACACACTCTTATCTGGGTGCAGTACCCCTCTGTGGCATCCTGACCAGTGGGGCTCCCCATGTACATAGAGGACCGCAAAATAAAATATGTAAAAAGCATTCCAATTATCATAATTTGTAATCAGTCTTCTTATAGGTGACAAGGGTACTCTTGCTGGCATCTCCAAACTTCAAGACTCTGGTGTGATTGTAATTAGACATTAGCAAACCGTCTACAAACAAGTTCGGCAATTACAAATTCGGCACAACCACTGACAATACGGTTCGCAATTGGAAACCTGAGCAATTTACTAAAAAAATCTACGAACGCGGCTTTGTTCGGGAAAAAAGTGTGGATTTTAAAATGGCACTAAAACTTTCTTTGATTGTTTGGGGCCAAAATACTCTCTGCAAGATCTGCTGGCTGGGAACAACACCTAACCATATGGCAAGGAGTGTTCCCAATAAAACTACTCAAAAAATGGCAGCAATAGAAAAACTTACCAGTTGCAGCAATAAAATAAATCCAACACAGCACTTAAACAGGATGCAGTCAGACCCAAATAAAAGAAACACAGGTGCACAGAACCGATAAAAATCACCTTCAACCAGCCAAGAAATGGGGGAGATGATTTGCTATGCACAGCTCAAAGTTTGCATGCATAGGACGCCATTCACATTGATACATATGATGTAGAGTGTCTGATAGCTACCCACAATCTGCCATCAATGTGAATCGCGTCCTATGCATGCAAACCTTGAGCTGTGCATAGCAAATCACCTCCCCCATATCTTGGCTGGTTGATGGTGATTTTTATTGATTCTGTGCACTCTGTTTTGTTTTATTGGGGTCTGACTGTATCCTGTTTAAGTGCTGTGTTGGATTTATTTTATTGCTGCAACTGGTAAGTTTTTCTATTGCTGCCATTTTTTGAGTAGTTTTATTGGGAACACTCCTTGCCATATGGTTAGGTGCTGTTCCCAGCCAGCAGATCTTGCAGAGAGTATTTTGGCCAGTCATTGAGTCTACTGTTTTCTTTCAACTGGTAAAATTGTGCAAATAATAATATCCTGTAAGCGATTGTGATCTGGTACTGGAAGAGTGCAAAGATTTCTACATTTTGTTTTTTCTTTTTAAAGGCCCAGTCACACATAACGATATTGTTAGAGAGATCATTGTAACTTTGACGTTACAATGATCTCTCCAGCGATCTCGCTTTGTGGGACACTTTGCAGCGATCAGGCCCCTGCTGTGAGGTCGCTGATCGCTGCAAAGTGCTCTGGGTCATTTTTTGATCATTGGCTTCCCACTGGTCAGCACGCTTTGTTGCGTGTGACAGCGAGAAACCAGCGATCAGTGACCTCACAGGCTGGTAAACATGGTTACAGGCAGCGCTAAGCAGGGAGGAGGCTGACAGGGAGGAGCCTGTTTGACAGCTCCCCAGCGACCAGGTAACGATGCTCCAGCGATCCTGGCAGGTCGTTATTGCTGTCGGGATCGCTGGAGCGGTCGTTCAGTGTGACAGGGCCTTGAGTCAAGATGACGTGGAGAGTGTACATTAATGAGAAAAAAAAGAACTTTTTTGAATTTACCAAATGGCTGCAATGAAACCATGAGTGAAAAATTTAAAGGGGTCTGAATAATTTCCAGACTCACTGTATGCCTGCTCTGGAGTATTTTATCTTTTTCTCCACCCCAGGGGCAGAGGGTGCTTCATTACCAGCACAGGACACTTATGTCCCCTTGGGCTCCACTGTGCTAAAGACATGTCTACAAGAAATGTACATATAAAAAAATCACCAATACAAGGCAATGTCATAATGCAGAAACAAAGTAATCAGAAAAAAACTTAATGAGTGGAGAATTTGCATATTATATAAAAAATAAATGTACCAATAAAACAAAAAATTCATGTATATGCTGTATATATGCAAATTTGCACTTCACTAAGGAAGTTGAGAAACTCCCGTGCCACATTTAAGCAGCTTCAAAATTTTACATTTGTTTTTCTATTACTAATTGTTTTGTCATTATACCTATGCGCATGAAAATCGCAGTGATTGTATTGCAAATGTATTGCACCAATGAAGCTAATAATGCAACCCAACTTTTTGTCTGAGATTTAAACCCAGAGGAAAATATGTATTTAAAGAAAAAATTCAAATATCATCCTTGTTACACAATGCACTAGTGTGATTGTCACCTCTAATGTGTTTAGGGACATATCCAATTCCATATGCACATAAACCAGAAATAGTATGATTATGACACTCCACAAGCATGTAAAATATTTCTGTCAGTAGACTCTTCTATATCATAGAGGTGTTCTCTGATCTTTGGTTTGAGATTCCTGATTGTTGATCCAACATATTTGAGGTTGCATATTGTGCATTCAATGATGTAAACTACATGGTCACTGTTATAGTTAAGGAAGCTTTTAATATTTTTTTTTTTTAGTTTAGTCGTTATCAGGAAAACAACTAGTTTTAAATGAAACTCTGCATGTTTTGCAAGGTGAGAGGCCACATTGAAAGTATCCTTTTAAACATCACCATGTACGAGGAACAAGTGTAACCTGACGGTTTTCATGTAGACTAGGTGACAGGGAGTTAACCAGTGTTTTAGCTTTTCTGGCTACAATTCTCATGCCTTTTTAAAGAATGCGATCAATGATAAGATCTTTACATACAATATGAACATTGGACTGTACAATGTTAGAAATAGCTTTAATATATGGCCTATATGTCATGACTAAGGTGGGTATAATATTAGTTTTGATTTGATTCTTTTCAATAGATGGCTTTACTTTATTCACTAAGTCCGATCTATTTCTATCAGCTGCAATGTTATTGGCATGGTCACACTCCAAGTTGGATAATGTCTTTTGGTTAAATGCTGACTGATGATATTGGATTCAGTGGCAAATCTTTAATTGTAACTACAATTCCTTTTTGCCCTTGTTGGCTCCCCTACTGGGATCGCTTGTTTTTATAGGTGAAAAGAAGGGATTACCATCAGTATAGATGAAACACTCTTCACATCAAGCCATGGCTAGATGGAAAGTAGAGTGTCAAGTCATGCATCCAAGATCAGTTTAATTTATTCTGCTTAGCCACAATTACTTTAAATTTATTGTTACATTTTTTCTGAAAATAAGCGGTGGCGATGAGGGCCAAGTTCTCACCATCTGTGACTAGTCTAGTCATGGCATGGTGGGCTGGTTTTTCATTTATACTGATGGTAATCACTTCTTTTTATCTATGCAAGATACATAGATGATTTGATCTTTGTGCGGGAGGGAGCAATGAGTAATGAGAGTAATGTCACACAAAATAGTTACTAAATAAAATTTCCCAAATGTCTACTTTACATCAGCACAATTTTGGAAACAAAATGTCTCTTTGTTAGGAAGTTAGAAGGGTTCAAAGTTCATCAGTAATTTTTCATTTTTCCAACAAAATTGACAAAGCCACTTTTTTTCGTGACCACATCACATTTGAAGGCCCTTTGAGGGATCAATGTGACAGAAACTACCCAAAAGTGACACCATTCCAAAAACTGCACCCTTCAGACTACTTAAAACCACATTCATGAAGAGTATTAACACTTCAGGTGCTTCACAGGAACAAAGCAACATGGAAGGAAAAAATTAACATTTTATTTTTTACAACAAAAATGTTGCTTTACCCTCAAATTTAGCATTTTCTCAAGGGAAACAGGAGCAAATGAAACCCTAAAATTTGTTGGCCAATTTCTCCTGAGTACACTGATACCTCATATTTTGTGGAAAACCATTGTTTGGGTGCAAGGCAGGGATTTCTAAGGGAAGGAACAACATTTGACACTCCAAGCGAAAAATTAGCTGAAATCGTTAGCATTTGGAGATTTCCTGATGTGCCTAAACAATGGAGGTCCCCCACAAGTAACCCCATTTTGGAAACTAGACCCCCAGGTGTTTCATAAAATTTTCAAAAGTTGAGCTGTGAAAATGAAAAAGTTCTTATTTTTTCCACAAAAATGTAGCCTCAGTGTTTTAATTCTAACAGAGTGAGATAAGGAAATGGATCCCAAAATTTGTTGTGCAGTTTGTCCTAAGTACGCCGATACCTTATATGTGGTGGAAAACTAATGTTTGAATGGCATGGCAGGACTCTGAAGGGATAGAGTGATATTTTGGAATGCAGATTTGATGGAATGGTCTGTGGGTGTCAAGTCACATTTGGAAAACCCACTGTACCGAAACAGTGAAAACCCCACACAAATGACCACGTTTTGGAACCTAGACTCACAAGGAATTTATTTTGATGTGTGATGAGCACCTTTAATCCCCAAGTGCATCACAGATTTTTGTAAAATTGAGTTGTGAAAATGAAAATAAGGAAGCTAAAAGTGTATTTTTGTGGATCAAAAAGTATTTTTTCATTTTCACACAGGTAACATGATAAACTCGACTCCAAAATATGTTGGGCAATTTCTCCTGAGTATGCTGATACTCCATATGTGGTGGGACATTATTGAGTAGGGACCTGGTAAGTGAATTATAGGCTATGCACGGATGCTGTAGATTTCCCCACCTTTTGCTCTGCATATTTTTGACAATTCTGCAGTACAGCACCTTCCCTGTACAGTGCATGGGAAATCAGAAGTGCTGTGCCCATGCTGCAGATTTATCTGCAGCAGAATTGGCATGTATTTTACTGCGGAAAAATCTGCAGCATGTCAGTTCTTTTAGAGTATTTTGCCATGATTTTCACCCATAGAACTCAATGACAGCTCCAAATTACTCTGCAAATACTCTGTTCACATAGCATTTGTTGTGTATTCAGCTGAGATTTTGCACTGATGATATGGGGCTCCACTGTATTTTTGGTCACCAGCACAGGTACAGCAGGCAGGTACCCCCAGCTGCCTAGTTTAACTTGGCTGGTAATCAAAAAAAAGGATGTGGGCTTCGCCATATTTTTAGTTTCCAGCCAGGTACAACTAGGCAGCTACGGGCTGCCTCCCACCCCCAGCTGCTTAGTTGTACCTGGCTGGTAACCAAATTACAGTGGAGCCCTTTTTTTTAATTATTTCTTGAAAAAAGTTTAAAAAAACACAAAGTTGGTTTCGCCATATTTTTAGTTTCCAGCCAGGTACAACTAGGCAGCTGGGGGCTGGAATCCACAGCGTTGAAAGGCCCAAGCATTCTGGGCCCCCCATGCTGTAAATTGCAGCCCGCAGCCACCCCAGGAAATGGCGCATTCATTAGAAACACCTTTTCCTGGCGCTGTATACAGACTATTCCAGTTGACCTGTTGCCGGTGGCAAACTGGGTAATAACAGGGTTAATGCCAGCATTGTATTGACAGCTGGAACTAAGCCCGAGGTTCATAATGTCAGGCTAATGTTAGACCCGGCCATTAGGAACCTCTAAGTCAAAAGTAAATAAGACACCACACTGTGAAAAAAATCATTTTATTATAACAAAAAACACAAACATATATTTGTACTCCATCTTTATTACTCCCACATGCCCTCTGATGTAGTCCACAGCGATAGTCCCACGACAGTCAGTCGCCTCCAGAGACTGCAGCGAAGGATCAAGGGTCCTTTTGCTGTAGTCTCTGGGCTCTCACTGATGCTGCACAGTATAGTAATGATCTGCCATACAGTGCAGATGTCAATTCTGCAAACCTAAGTCCCAGAGATCAAGTGATCTTTGAGGCTTGGGTCAGGTTACCAGATGTCACCATGGCAACCTTGGGTTACCATGGAGATTGGCCCATCGCAATTACATTATGATGGGCCGATCACCGCGGGGAGAGGTGAGTGACCTGCACTCCCTCTCCCATGACCCTAAGTGTTTTGATCGTAAGGTCACAGAACTTGGGGGTGACACAGAGCAAGGGACAGCAAACACACAGACTGCTGTTCCTGACTGTCAGATCGCTCCTCTGCAGCCTCATCTCCTACATGTAGGGGATGAGGCTGAGAGGAGCTGGCAGAGATGATGGGCAGGCAGCACAGAAGTGGAGGAGGAGAGCGGGCACCGTAGGGCAGAAGACGGAAGAGGGGCAGTGGAAGGAGGTAAGTGGTGGGAGGAGAGCGGAAGCGTAGGCAAGAGAGCAGGGAGCGGAGGAAAGAGTGCGGGGAGTGGAGAGAGGAGAACAGGGAGAGGAGGGAGGAGAGCAGAACGTAGAGGGAGGAGAGTGGGGAGAGGAGGGGGGAGAGCGGGACAGGGAGGGTGTAGAGCGGGAAGAGGAGGGAAGAGAGTGGGGAGATGAGGGAGGAGAGTGGGGAGAGGAGGAATAGTGGGAAGAGGAGGGAGGAGACTGGGGAGTGGAGACAGGAGACCAGGGAGTGGAGACAGGAAACCGCGGAGAAGAGAGTGGGGAGAGTAGAGTAGGGAGCAGATGGAGGAGACCTGGGACAGGGCACTGTAGGGGCAGTGGGCACAGGCAGGGGATGAGTGCAAGAGCCGGCACAGCTGACAGCCCGTCTCCTACAGTAATCGTGCACAAAAGTGCTGATATTAGGCACTTTCCTGCGCGATCATGATGTGATCAGTCACATGCTTGGAGTGTGGGGACCACTAACCAGGGTCTCCACACCTCTTCCCCTACCCTTAGCTGTCACTGACAGCTGTCAGAATTGAACTGTCACTGTTTGTTTACAAGCAGTGACAGTTCAAAGCCATGATGGGATTAGCCATCAAGGTGCGGGAACTTACATCTCTTCATGACGGCTAATCCTGTCATTGGTAGTAATGGGGTTAATCATAGTATTTCTGGTTTATGTACATATGCAATTGAATATATCCCTAAACACATTAGACCTTGCGATTGCACTAGTGCATAGAGTAATAAGGAAGATTTTTGGATTTTTTCTTTAAATACACATTTTTCTTTGGGTTTAAATTTCAGATAAGAATTTTTGTTGCATTATTAGTTTATTGGTTCAGTATTTTTGCAATACAATATGTAATCCCTATTTCTACATGTTCCCCATGTGTTTCATGTTTTTATGATTAAGTGGGAGTACATTTAATCATTACAATAGCATCGTGCTCAAGAACTTTTCAGCTTCAAACGTGTTTGGTTGCCTCCTGTACACACCACTCCTATCCAATTTTGCAATGTTGTCTGAGATGTCCAAGTTGATTTTTGTACGATTTTAAGACATTTTTCTTCAATAAAGTTAAATAAATTTTAATAACACCCTGGTGTGTGAGCTGGATCCATTTACTCCTCCAAATTTCATGCGCTTTGCAGCAGCGGGGATTTAGTGCTCCTATCCCAGATCTGTTACTCTCAGGGGTGAGCTGTTTTTTCTTTGCATTTGCCCAGGACAGGACACAGTATACCAGATAAGATCTAACCAAAGAGAAGTAAAGGGGGAAAATTACTTCATGTGACCTAGATTGTATGCTTCTGTTAATACATCCCACAGTTGCCTTTTTTGCTGCTGCATCCCACGGTTGACTCATTTTAGTCTGTCATCTATTAGTATACCCGTCTTTTTCACACATGCTGTTGCTTAAAGGGATCCTGTCACCCCCAAAACACCTTTAAACCTATTAAAACCTGTCCCTAGAGCATATTAACACTTTCCCTACACTCCTTTTAGCTCCTATATGCACATAATCAAAGTGTATAAAAACGTTTTATAAGTACCTCATTAGTGATGATAATGAGTGACTATGCTATTCATAGTCACTCATTCAGGCTGCCCCTCTTCATACTATGACGCCTCCATAGGCGTGATCTTCATGAGAGATTCCAATTGCCGCCTCCCTGCGCGCCTCCCCGCTGTGGCTTGTGTCAGCCGGGCTTCAGCGTGGGGCTGTATGACGCGATCCGCGTCATTTCCGGCGCCGGGTGACGTATACAGCCGCGCCGCTCTGTCAGCTTCAAAATGCGCACTGCGCATGCGCATGCGCAGTGCGCATTTTGAAGCTGACAGAGCGGCGCGGCTGTATACGTCACCCGGCGCCGGAAATGACGCGGATCGCGTCATACAGCCCCACGCTGAAGCCCGGCCGACACAAGCCACAGCGGGGAGGCGCGCAGGGAGGCGGCAATTTGAATCTCTCATGAAGATCACGCCTATGGAGGCGTCATAGTATGAAGAGGGGCAGCCTGAATGAGTGACTATGAATAGCATAGTCACTTATTATCATCACTAATGAGGTACTTATAAAACGTTTTTATACACTTTGATTATGTGCATATAGGAGCTAAAAGGAGTGTAGGGAAAGTGTTAATATGCTCTAGGGACAGGTTTTAATAGGTTTAAAGGTGTTTTGGGGGTGACAGGATCCCTTTAACCCTATTTTTCCCATTCTGCATATGCTTT
>JARQOC010000002.1:439321769-439430546 GCA_033576535.1 Allobates femoralis | reverse complement strand
CTCAATCCGGATAGTCCCCAATGAACCAGGATAGCTCATCCAAGAAACCCCCTTTATGTTCCTTCCTTGACGGGTTGCTCTCTCCCTCAGCACTGCCTGTCCGCCTCTCTCTTGCTTGCACCTCCGCACATAGTGCCCCAATCCAGCAGCCACGGGACCTGTTGGGTGACCGGTACCAAGTCCCCTGACCTTCTCGGCGGATGTGTCGGTTGTCGGCCACCACTCCTCTAGATTTTGTGGCCTCCAGTTGGTTGGAGTGTAGCGTCTACTCACTACCTTGAGGGCTGGTCCCCCTGGTTCCCAGCCAGCCCTTTCTGTTTCACTCAGATTTGGACCCACAGGTGAATTGCTCTCTGCCCACGCCCCTAGGGCTCTCTTTGTCTCTCTTGCAATCTTCTGTTCTGGGACCCAGGATGAGATACACGCTGCTCAAGTCCTCCGGATCCTACTCAACTGGTTACTTCCTCACAACTGCCTCCACTAACTTCCCACCCTCCACCTTTCTTCTCTCCGTCCACTGACTGACTGACTGAGCTCTCCCTGTATCGGGTTCGTTCCTTGGACTGGGTGTGTTGGGTGCTTTTGTGGGTGTCTCGGATATACCATCCTGTTTCCTGAGAACAGGAATACCACACCCGTGGGATGGGTGCAGTACCCTTTTGTGGTGAGCAGACTGCAGGGGCGCCACACTCAATATCCTTTATTAGTGCTTTTGTCATCTTTTGCAAGCCTTAATTCATTATGAGCTTTAGTTAATCTGATGTGTGCCCTGCAGTTTCTGCAAACTGCATTATATTATTTGTTGAATATAACCCCCCCTTTCCATTTGATAAACATTTCTTTCCTCCTTTTTAACATGTGTTTAAGTTCTGCATTCATCCATTCTGGTTTCCCTTAATGGTTCCTATTCGTCCTTCTTTTATAGATTGTTAATGCTTGTGCGTTGAGAATCTCATTCTTCAATATTTCCCATCCTTCCTGGACATTTCTGTCCTTAAGAACTTCCAGCCATTGGACCCTTCCTAATCTCTTTCTGAGTCCCTTAAAGTCTGCCTTTCTAAAATTCAGACTTGAAGTTTGAGTCTTCACAGGTCTTCCTCCTCCTCTAGTTATCCAAAATTCTAGGATACTATGATTGCTGCCTCCTTGGGTCCCAGCCACCCTTACCTCCTCAACCATTTTCTCTGCTTACAAAAATTAGATCCAAGGTAATAGATCCCTTTGATTTCTCCTCTACCTTTTGGAAATTAATGTTATCAGCAAAAGTGGATAAGAATATTCTGGACCTATTACTTTTTCCTGAAAATAATTCCCAGCAACTGTCTGGATAGTTGAAATCTCCCATGATCACTACATCATATTTTTTGAGAACTTGGCTATCTGATTTAAAAAGTGTTCATCCATATGTTCTGCTTCCACAGGCAACTTGTAGTAAACACCTATTCGTCTTGTTTTTTGCCAATGCTCTGTGCATTTGTATAGAAATATTTTAGTTAGTAATTGGTTTCTTTTTCTCCAATATTCTCATTTTTCAGATGTTTTGTCTTCATTCTTCCTCTCCACTTCTAATAGTAGAGTTCACAATAGTATTTGACAGCTGTATGGCTTTCCCTGACTTTTTACTCCCCTTCCCACATTATTCTAATTTAAAGCTCTCCCGATGAGTGAAGCAAGGAGACTTCCAAATATGTGTTTTTCAGTCTTCAGAAGATGCAGACCATCTTTAGCAAGTAGTTCATCGTATAAGTAATTCACTCAGTGATCCAGAAGTGCAAACCCATGCTGATGACACCACTGATGTAGCAATTATTCACCTGTAGAGTCTTGATCCACCTACCTGTTCCATGGCCATCCACTGATAGGATGGATAGGAATGTCACCTGCGCTGCTAGTTCTTTCACTTTATTGCCTAAGTCTTCAAAGTCATCGCAGATGGTTTCCAGGTCCTTTCTTGTGGGGTTATTTGTCCCCATATGTATTATCAGGAATGGGTAGTCATCTCTGGGTTGGAAGAGTCCTGATATACTGGCAGATACTTTTTTTCTCCTGGAAGACAGCACTGCCTGGATACCTGCTGTTTATCATAGCAACCAGTGTCCTCCTGCTTACAGGCAACACTAAGCAGGGAGGACGCTGGTAACATCGCCTTCAGCGATGTGGGAGGTGGCTCCCAGGTCCCTGATCGCTGGGGAGATCTGCCTGTTTGATTGCTCCCCAGCGACCAGGTAACGATGCTCCAGTGATCCCGGCAGGTCGTTATACTGTCGGAATCGCAGGAGCGGTCATTGTGTGTGACAGGACCTTAACAGGAACACAAGCTTGCATTCCGTGGAAGGTAAAGTTTGGGTTTTCCACAGGTAAATCTGTAAACATGCAGCATGCAATGCCGCTCACCAAATGGCTCATGGCCTCTTCATTTTCCTTAATGTTTATATAATGTTAAAGCTGCAAAGATGGTTTCAAAATTCTGATATCCTCCTTTCCGTTGCAACGGCCAAAATCTGGTGCTCTTTGAATGCGCAAAGTCTCTTCATTAATCCCAGAATGCGCTAGCAATATTTAAAATTCCTTCACACGACTCGTCCACTGGTTTCCTGATGCCCTCCTTTCCAGTGCAATGGCCAAAATCTAGTGCTCCTTGAGTTCATCATTTATCTCTAACTGCACTGGGATAAAATGTCTTGTTGGTCTTCCCCCCATATGTTCAGTCTTAGTCCCCATAGAGCACCAACTCTTTCATTTTGTACAAAAAATATTTTTCTTAAATACCGGTGGTCAATCAGTATCCTCTTCCGATGTTACGCCGCTTGCGCATCCACGATACATGGCAGTGACATTATACGTCAGTGAAGTGTATGCTGATGGAAGCTGCTGCCCTCTAATAGGTATGTATGTTCCATTCTGGTCATCATATGTCTCCCATCCTGGTCCTTTTATGCAATTCGGGTCCCCATTTATATTCTGTCCTAGTCTCCATATGTCATACTAGTCCCCATATATGTTCCATCCTTGTCTCCAAATTTATTCCTTTCTGACCCTCATATGCCTTCCTGATCCCCATATAAGTTCCATCCTGGTCCCCATATGTCTTTCAGATCTACATATATGTTCCATCCTGGACCCTATATATATTCCATCCTCATCTCTGAATGTATTCTTGGTCCCCATAAAAGTTCCACCCTGGTCTCCATATGTTTTCTTGGTCCTAATATATGTTCCACCCTGGTGTCCATATGGCCCCTAGATTTTTATTTTGTAATAAAAAAAAGATTCTTCATATCTGTCTGCAGTCCAGCAATGTGATCTTCCTGTTCCATATGAGGTATGCACATCGTCGGTGCATGGCAGCAATATGATATGTCGATGAAATAGGCCAACAACTATTTTAACTATTGCGATGCACCATGATGCATTGTGATTGAATCTGTAGACCACGGCGCACATTAAGTAGAAACAGGCAGGCTTCCCGAACCAGATCGTAGAGCTGCTTCTTGCCGATGCAGGGAATCAGCTGCTTTATTTACAATTGGTTCCACCTAACCAAAGGGGACCAGTTGTCTGAATTACAACACTGCTCATCATATTGCAATATTTCATTCTTGTATTTTTGTCCTATTTCATTTATTTACTTAATTTTTTAATGCATTTAGCAATATTTAAAATTCCGTGCATGAATTTCTTCAAGAGTGAAAGCAGATCAATTAAACGCAGTATCTTTTCAATCAATTTGTCCTTAGAGAGGCTTTACCCATTTTTGTTTCTGAAGTGTTTATTCATTTTGAATGTTGTATTTTATATCCTGGAGACACCATCTGGGAAGTCAGGCAGAGAAGCAGCACAGAATGTTTCCTGGGGAGATACTATTTTTATCCTAACAGGTGTTCTTGAAATAAACTGCACAGGTTCCTTCCTCTTATTTTACAGTATGGTGTTTCAAAGCAGGTCAGCGCTTACTGTGAAAAATGGATTCACTCTTTGAGGACCAGTAAGAACTATAGATTTTGTGATGATAATCTTTTTGTGTTACTGAAAATATGCAGTACGCTAATTCAGCTTTATCTGATAACAACATACATTAGAATATAAATTTGAAATATCATATTTCTGTAGTCTTCAAAAGTGTACATTAGGCCGAATTAGTGATCACTGGATCATTTGACTTTTAAAATCATCAGTTCGTGTAGAATTTCCAGGGTAATTCAATGCACAGCAAAGATATTCGCATTGAATTGAATGTTCCTTGTGCTCTGGGATATCTCCAATTTCAGAGCATAATAAATGTAAGGGCCCTTTCACATCAGCGTTTTTCGTAATTCGCGGCAGATGCGGTGAAAAAAACGCATCTGCCGCGTTTGCCGCATAACCGTTCCACTTGCGGCGCGGTTGCGTTTTTTCCCATAGGAAGTATAGGGGGACTTGCGGCAGATGCGGCAAGTGCGGTTTTGCACTTGCGGCAGGTGCGGCAGCGAAAAAAACCGCGGCTGACCGCGTTTTTTTTCGCTGCCTCACCTGCCGCAAGTGCAAAACCGCACTTGCCGCATCTGCTGCAAGTCCCCCTATACTTTTTATGGGAAAAACCACAACCGCGCCACAAGTGGAACGGTTATGCGGCAAAAACGGCAGATGCGGTTTTTTCACCGCATCTGCCGCGAATTACGAAAAACGCTGATGTGAAAGGGCCCTAAGATGTAAAAAAACAAACAAACTAATACCTCCATGCTCACCTTTCCCACCTATCTACAGGGTGGGCCATTTATATGGATGCACCTAAATAAAATGGGAATGGTTGCTGATATCAACTTCCTGTTTGTGGCAATTTTTTATATGGGAGGGGGAAAACATTTCCAGATGGGTGGTGACCATGGCGGCCATTTTGAAGTTGGCCACTTTGGATCCAACTTTATTTTTTTTAATGGGAAGAGGGTCATGTGATACTTCAAACTTATTGATTGAGAATTTCATAAGAAAAACAATGGTGTGCTTGGTTTTAACATAACTTTATTCTTTCATGAGTTATTTACAAGTTTATGACCACTTATAAAATGTGTTCAAAGTGCAGCCCATTGTGTTGGATTGTCAATGCAACCCTCTTCTCCCACTCTTGACACACTGATAGCAACACCGCAGAAGAAATGCTAGCACAGACTTCCAGTATCTGTTGTTTCAGATGCTGCACATCTCGTATCTTCACAGCATAGACAATTGTCTTCAGATGAGTGATAAGACAAACTTTTTTGTGAATGGTGAAGTTAACATGCAAAACCGCCACTATTGGTCTGACACTAACCATAGTGGATGGATTCCTCCAAGACTGTTGGAACACAAAAATTGATGGTATGGTGTGGTATATGGGGTACAAAGATAGTGGGGCCATTCTTCATCAATGGAAACCTCAATACCACTGGATATCTGAATCATGTAGCAATTTCAGATATCCAGTGACATTGAGGTTTCCATTGATGAAGAATGCTCCCACTACCTTTGTACCCCATATACCACACCATACCATCAATTTTTGTGTTCCAACAGTCTTAGAGGGATCTATCCACTGTGGGTTAGTGTCAGACCAATAGCGGTGGTTTTGTTTGTTAACGTCAGAAAAATACAGTGTAGTTTCATCAGCCTATTGAACAACACGCCTTCTAAGATGGGTAAATATTCAGTAATCTGTTCCCTCACTGTAAAGAAAATATTAGACAAAAAAGAATGGAGTGCAACTGAAGTGAACTGTCTAATCTCCTAAGAGATGAAGACATCTGATGTGCTCACCAAAGAGAACTCTCTGGTAATGGCTTACATCCTAGAGAACAAAAGGATGAGCAGGCTAAAATCGGACATATTAGATCCTTATCTCCCAATATGGCCAATATGTGGATGGACGGCTTTAGATCACACTAGGAATAGGCTGCCCAATGATAATACATGGATAAAAACATGCACATTGATAATCTAGCACAAAAGAAAAAAAGGCCCCTGATTTCAGGTCACACATATTTCTAACTGCACCACTTCTACTATGCTTTTATAACTTCCATAAAGTGCTTGTGATTTTATGAGTGTAAAAGACAGATACGCTTTAATATTTCTGTGCGCAGAGATAATGTGGAAGGACTTATCCTAATAAGGTTTTTTTATAGCTCATATTAAAAATTTAATTGCTTAAAAACATATTTGAAACTACTAGTTGTGAGTAATGACAATCTTCGTACAGCAGAATCTGTTGGCAGTTTATAAATAATAAAATAAAAATAATATTTCTCGCCTGAGACTTGCTATTCCCCTTTATTATCAGACTAATTTATTATTAGTTGTACGGTATATTGCATGGATGAAATATTACGCCTATAGTGACTGTAACTCTTACCTGAAGCTTTAGATAACATGTGCAATTTTATTTTGCTACTATGCAATATTGTCATTCAGAAAATGTCTGCAAAAATCGTTCTAAAAAATGTAATGTTATATGTTGGATAGCTTATTGCATTTACTGACTGCTTGGAAAGTCAATTTGGAGTGCTGGCAATGTGTAGGCTAAAACACAGCATTGCTTCATATTAGCATGATTATAAAAAAATAATGAGGTTTTCTTAAAAGAGTATTCCTCTTTTTTGAAATACAATGTCATACCATTGCAAGTAGTTTTTTTTACTGGCTTTTAACCAGTTTTCAAGGGTGAAACTTTCAGCTGATTACAAGAATGCACGCTAATGAATATTTATGAGTCAGTATAAGACCTCTTACTTGAGGCAATCGTTTGAGTTTTTTTTCCTTTTTTCTTTGCCGGTTCCTTTTTTGCATCCAACCTCTTGATAAATTAATTGAATAATCGTAGGGCACTTGAGGTTATCTTCTGCCAGAATTTGATGACAAATGAATATGTTTGCATATTTTCAAACAATCAGGGTCATCAATGAAATTAAGTTCTTTGCATTAACTGAAGTTCAATGTTAACTGAAGTACATTCATCATAACTAGACATGAGTAGAAAATAAAGTGCACCCATGATTTAAGACCTGGCTATAGGTAACCATATATTATCACAGATGCAGGAGTGGGGAGAGAGGGAAGTGCAGCTAAAGGTACCGTCGCAACTTTCAACATCGTTTCCGACGTCGTTCAAAAGTGACGTTAGGAACGATGTTGAAACGACATCGTTGTTGCGTTGTAGCGTGTAAACGCACGATTCAACAACGATAGTTGTTCAAGTCGGAGTTGACAGGTTTTCCTGCATACAGGAAAACCTGTCAACTTCAACAACCGGCGGGATCATTCGGTGTGACACTGCAATAGCGATGTCACAGCAGATCCCGTCTATTCGCTGCATTGCAGCCGATCGCTCGCTGGGTTGATCCCAGCCCAGCGAGCGATCGTGCCGCCAACTTTGCAGCTCCGTCATCGGCAACATTTTGCTGTGTGACAGCTAGGCTGCGATGTCGGAAGTGAGCGCCCACCTGAGGCATCGCATCCGAAATTACAGCCGATGTTGGATGGTGTGACGGGGCCTTAACTGGAGTCACCTGAATCTGTTTGGTGCTTGAAAGCAGAGGTCTGCTTTCCGAACAACGAATTGTTACTGTAAAGAAATCCAGCACTGTAGCTTCAATTCTCCATGCTTTATTGGTGCATTAAAAGCATAAAATCATGATGCAAAGAGAACGCAGTCCCGAATGGCAGCCCTAAATCCTGCTGGATGGTTCCCTTTAGGCTGGAATCACACTGTACGTGTGACATGCGAGGCAGTTGGATGAGTCTCGGATCAGTCACCTGGAACGGCCTCTCTCCTGTCAGGACGGGAATGTCAGCTGCTTGTATTTCTATGCAGCACCCAACTCCCATCCAGAGAGGGGGAGGCTATTCAGGGTTAATGATCCGACACTCGTCCGAGAGACTCGCATATCACACGGACAATGTGATTCCAGCCTTAACCATTTAAATGCCGCTGTCAATCTCTGACAGCAGCATTTTAATTAAACAAGAACCGGAGGCCTGCACACAGTCTCCTGTCATGTTATTGCAGGGAACTGATGGGTTACAATGACAGCTGTCATCTCGGTACTCCTGTAAAGCTCAGCTTTAGACCAAGGTATTGCAGTATATGATATATAAGCATAGCATAAGCAAACGATAAAAAATGTACAAAATAAAGAAAACTGTTTTAAAAATATATATAGAAAAAAAATTAACAATGGTGGAATTCCTTTTTTTATCGCTTTATCAGACTTTGGATTTCTTTCCATGTTGTAAGGTAAAATGAATGATGCCCATGAAAACTACAGGTCATCCTATGAAAAACAAGCAGTAATTCGGGTATATTGACAGAAAGATATGAAAAGTTATAGTTCTTCAAAGAAAACAAGGAAAGAATGAAAGCCCAAAATGAAATGTATTATCTAGTCCTTAAAAGGTATCTTTCAATCCTGTGATTTCCATAGCTTTATGACTTTTCTTTATTTCTGTTGCATTTTCAATGTAGATTCAAATGGAAGGGGGTTTAAATTTTTGGTCTCACACTGGATGCTCATTTTTCTTTGTTTATTTTTTGGGATAGCACAACTGAAAGCACTATTTATATATTTTTTTATATATGCAAATTTGCACTTCACTAAGGAAGTTGAGAAACTCCCGTGCCACATTTAAGCAGCTTCCTCAAAGTCATAATCGCTTTCCTACAAGCTTTTAATATAACTAAGGGATTTGTGCCAGATCAGAACCCCAAACTACAGACGCTGCGTTTCGGGGTACCCTGAACCGCAGCGTCTGTAGTTTGGGGTTCTGATCTGGCACAAATCCCTTAGTTATATTAAAAGCTTGTAGGAAAGCGATTATGACTTTGAGGAAGCTGCTTAACTGTGGCACGGGAGTTTCTCAACTTCCTTAGTGAAGTGCAAATTTGCATATATGCATATATCTGAGAGGAGGGAAGTGGCTTACAATCTCCTCACCTACTTCGCTCTCTCCATAAGGTTGAGAGCAAGTTCCCAGACCCTATATTTTTTTAAGTACTTATGTTAACTTATGTTTTTGTATGTCACTGGCTTCATTTGTATGGAATGCGCCCTGACTGTTCTCATGGTTTTTCAGAAGCTGGCTGCAGCTTGTAGTGAAACTGATGCAAAACCTGCCAAAAGTTAGAATTTATTGCACAAAATCCTATGACAGGAACAAACATATACTTTTTAATGTAGTAGTTTTGCAATAAGTTCTATCTTTACATACCCCATAACAGTGAAATTGAAAGAGTTACTACCACTACACACCATAAATCAATAGCACAATAAGAAAATAACCAACTTTGTAAAATATCTGATCTGAGAAATCTGCTTCTCCTTCTGAACTGATCTTCAATTTCCATATTTCTCAATTCACAGGTAAAATATATTCAAGGACAACAGATTTTGACATTACTGATTACTGTACACTCACACACAAAAAATGGCTGCTTTTCATGCAGACATTTCAAAATATGCATTGTTTGTAAATGCGAGGGCTCATGCTGACAACTGTATTTAAATTCCGAGTACCATTTGTCAAAATATCGGATCATACTTGGGCCAATGTTATTCATTGGGGCAGTGCAGATTAATGGTATTTTCTCTGGACTATATGGTCTATGGAAAAGAATTTGCAGCATGCACAATTTTATTCCGAGAATCGGTATTTTGTACTGATGAAGAAATCAGATGATTTTGAAACTCATAATCAATAATTCACATTGAATATTCCTCGGTCTCCTGGATTCCTTTTTCGTTCTTCAGTAGTGCAGTTACCCCACTCCTCTCCAATATTTTTTTCAAAATTCACCACAGGCTAGCAGCAGCTGGTAATTGAACTGCTATAGTCATTGTGATTTACACAATCTCAAATGAGCACTTTTTTGCACATTAATAACCTCAATCACTAGATAAGACCCTATTGCATGCCATTTTGTTTCTTCAGCTTCCTTTACTCCAAGAATTAGAATGCATTTGGCCACTTAAGGCCCCCTTCACACCACAGTTTTTCCTTGATCAGGTTCGATCAGGTTTGTGTGTCAAACCAAGGAGAGGAACAAGGAGAGGAACTTGCAGAGAAAAATTATAATTGAAAGATTGACACCTGTTCTGAGTTTTGGAGACACTCCTGGTTTTGATACAGAAACCTGATCGAACCTGATTAGGGAAAAACCGTGGTGTGAAGGGGGCCTACATTGTTGGCCAAAAGTATTGACACCCCTGCAATTCTGTCAGATAATACTCAGTTTCTTCCTGAAAATGATTGCAATCACAAATTCTTTGGTATTATTATCTTCATTTAATTTGTCTTCAATGAAAAAAACACAAAAAGAATTGTCCTAAAGCCAAATTGGATATAATTTCACACCAAACATAAGAAAGGGGGTGGACAAAAGTATTGGAATTGTTAGAAAAATCATGTGATGCTTCTCTAATTTGTATAATTAACAGCACCTGTAACTTACCTGTGGCACCTAAGGGTGCCTTCACACTGCGGCGGCGTCCGGTCCGGGGCTGTCAGGAGTGACAGCCTGGACCGGAGTTTTTCTGCATAGAATATCATCGGGTTGCACGGAGCTGGATCGCGGCGGATGTTAATTATCTGCTATCCGGCTGCTGTGTCGCCGGATGAATCCTGCAGAAGTGGGGATTTGTCTGCCGATTCCAAAAACATTGCATGCACCGTTTTTGGAATCGGCAGACAAATCCCCACTTCTGCAGGATTCATCCGGCGACACAGCAGCCGGATAGCAGATAATTAACATCCGCCGCGATCCAGCTCCGTGCAGCCCGATGATATTCTATGCAGAAAAACTCCGGTCCAGGCTGTCATTCCTGACAGCCCCGGACCGGACGCCGCCGCAGTGTGAAGCCAGCCTAACAGGTGTTAGCAATAACTAAATCACACTTGCAGCCAGTTAACATGGATTACAGTTGACTCAACCTCTGTCCTGTGTCCTTGTGTGTACCACATTGAGCATGGAGAAAAGAAAGACCAAAGAACTCTCTGAGGACTTGATAAACCAAATTGTGAGGAAGCATGAGCAATCTCAAGGCTACAAATCCCTCTCCAAACACCTGAATGTTCCTGTGTCTACCGTGCACAGTGTCATCAAGAAGTTTAAAGCCCATGGCACTGTGGCTAACCTCCCTAGATGTGGACGGAAAAGAAAAATTGACAAGAGATTTCAATGCAAGATTGTGCGGATGGTGGATAAAAAACCTAGACTAACATCCAAACAAATTCAAGCTGCACTGCAGTCCGATGGTACAACAGTGTCAACCCGTACTATCCGTCGGCGTCTGAATGAAAAGGGACTGTATGGTAGGAGACCCAGGAAGACCCCACTTCTTACCCCGAGACATAAAAAAGCCAGGCTGGAGTTTGCCAAAACTTACATGAGAAAGCCTAAAACGTTTTGGAAGAATGTTCTCTCTTTTTGGGCAAAGGCATCAACATAGAGTTTACAGGAGAAAAAAAGAGGCATTCAAAGAAAAGAACACGGTCCCTACAGTCAAACATGGCGGAGGTTCCCTGATGTTTTGGGGTTGCTTTGCTGCCTCAGGCACTGGACTGCTTGACCGTGTGCATGGCATTATGAAGTCTGAAGACTACCAACAAATTTTGCAGCATAATGTAGGGCCCAGTGTGAGAAAACTGGGTCTCCCTCAGAGGTCATGGGTCTTCCAGCAGGACAATGACCCAAAACACACTTCAAAAAGCACTAGAAAATGGTTTGAGAGAAAGCACTGGAGACTTCTAAAGTGGCCAGCAATGAGTCCAGACCTGAATCCCATAGAACACCTGTGGAGAGATCTAAAAATCGCAGTTTGGAGAAGGCACCCTTCAAATATCAGGGACCTGGAGCAGTTTGCCAAAGAAGAATGGTTTAAAATTCCAGCAGAGCATTGTAAGAAACTCATAGATGGTTACCGGAAGCTGTTGATCGCAGTTATTTTGGCTAAAGGTTGTGCAACTAAGTATTAGGCTGAGGGTGCCAATACTTTTGTCCAGCCCACTTTTGGAGTTTTGTGTGAAATGATCAATGTTTTACTTTTTGCTTCATTCTCTTTTGTGTTTTTTCATTGAAGACAAATTAAATGAAGATAATAATACCAAAGAATTTGTGATTGCAATCATTTTCAGGAAGAAACTGAGTATTATCTGACAGAATTGCAGGGGTGTCAATACTTTTGGCCAACACTGTAAGTCTATGGGTCCATGAAAATAATTGGACTCCAAATCCAAATTTGCTCTGATTTTTATGGACTAACAGGACTGAGTAAATGGAAAAAAGTTTTACTTCCCTACTGGGGATGAGCGAGTAGTGAAATATGCAGACTCACTATACTCATAACGAGTAGGTCCTAATACTCAGATACTCATTACAAGTAGCGAGTCCAATGTAAGTCAATGGGAAATGTGAGTACTTTCACAGTGTATCTACACTGTGCAGAATTATTAGGCAAGTTGTATTGTAGAGGATTATTTTTATTACTAGATTGCGGCCCGATTCTAAAGAATCGGGTAGTCTAGAATGCATATATAGTTTATTTACTAATAGTTAGGGGAGTGCGGTGAAATGAATTGTGCATACAGGTGGCTCAGTGGGTAGCAGAGTATACGGTGGCTCAGTGGTTAGCACTGCGCGGTGGCTCAGTGGTTAGCACTGCGCGGTGGCTCAGTGGTTAGCACTGGGCGGTGGCTCAGTGGTTAGCACTGGGCGGTGGCTCAGTGGTTAGCACTGCGCGGTGGCTCAGTGGTTAGCACTGCGCGGTGGCTCAGTGGTTAGCACTGAGCAATGGCTCAGTGGTTAGCACTGCGCGGTGGCTCAGTGGTTAGCACTGCGCGGTGGCTCAGTTGTTAGTACTGTGCGGTGGCTCAGTGGTTAGCACTGGGCGGTGGCTTAGTGGTTAGCACTGCGCGGTGGCTCAGTGGTTAGCAGTGAGTGCGGTGGCTCAGTGGTTAGCAGTGAGTGCGGTGGCTCAGTGGTTAGCAGTGAGTGCGGTGGCTCATTGGTTAGCAGTGAGTGCGGTGGCTCAGTGATTAGCAGTGAGTGCGGTGGCTCAGTGGTTAGCAGTGAGCGCGGTGAGATTGGTCAGCGCAGCGCCGTGGGCAGAGTGGTCAGCGCAGCGCTGTGGGCAGAGTGGTCAGTGCAGCGCCTTGGGCAGAGTGGTCAGCGCAGCGATGTGGGCAGGGTGGTCAGCGCAGCGCCGTGGGCAGAGTGGTCAGCGCAGCGCCATGGGTAGAGTGGTCAGCGCAGCGCCGTGGGCAGAGTGGTCAGCGCAGCGCCGTGGGCAGAGTGGTCAGCACACACATACACACACACACATACACACACTCCGCTATACTTACCACCGACCCTGCGTCTTCCCCGCCGCCTGGATCCTGAGTCCACATGTTGCTGTCCCCGGACGACTGGATCCAATATGGCGTCCGGGAAGTTTGGCGAGACTTCTTGGACGCTATATTGGATTCAGTAGTTCGGGGGCGGCGACAAGTCGACTAAGAATCCAGGCGGCAGACACAGGGCCGGTGGTAAGTATAGCGGAGTGTGTGTGTTTATATGTGTATGTGTGTGTACAAAGTGAGGGAAGTGCGGACAAAGTGACGGAAGTGCCTACATAGACACATATATACACATACTGTACATTGCATATGGAGGGGTGAGGAGAGCGGAGGCTGGAGGGTGAGGAGGGGTGAGGAGAGCGGAGGCTGGAGGGGTGAGGAGGGGTGAGGAGAGAGAAGGAAGGAGGGGTGAGGAGGGCAGAGGACAGGGGAGGCTGGAGGGCAGAGGACAGGGGAGGCTGGAGGGCAGAGGAAAGGGGAGGCTGGAGGGAGAGGCTGGAGGGGAGAGGCTGGAGGGCAGAGGCTGGAGGGCAGAGGCTGGGGGCAGAGGCTGGAGGGCAGAGGCTGGAGGGCAGAGGCTGGAGGGCAGAGGCTGGAGGGGAGAGGCTGGAGAGCAGAGGCAGAAGGGCCGAGGCTGGAGGGGAGAGGCTGGAGGGCAGAGGCTGGAGGGCAGAGGCTGGAGGGCAGAGGCTGGAGGGGAAAGGCTGGAGGGGAAAGACTGGAGGGCAGAGGAGCTGGCGTGAGGTAGCCGGGAGGCGAGGTTGGCTCCCGGCTACCTCGCGGCCGCTCCGGAGATAAATGTCCGCCGGAGGTCGGCCCTAAGCGCAGCAGACCTTCCTGAGGTCCGCTCCGCTTAGGGCCGCCATCTTGGTCCACCCTGAGCGGGTGTAGTAAACGCTGGTGACGCTGGTGACGTCATTTATCTCCGGACATTTATCTCCGGACATTGCCCGGAATGCACGGAGATCCCCGGCTCGCTCTATGGCGCGATACTGCAAATACACTTTAGTAAGTGTATTTCAAAGATGGCGCCGTAGACCGCGGCTCTATTCTGATTGGTCGCCATGCTGAATGCGGCGACCAATCAGATTAGCGCCGCCAGCTATGAAATACACTGTACTCAGTGAATTTCAAAGATAGCGCCATAGCTGGCGGTGCTACTCTGATTAGTTGCCGCATTCAGCGTGGCGACCAATCAGAATAGCGCCGCCAGCCATGGCGCCATCTTTGAAATACACTGTACTCAGTGAATTTCAAAGATGGCGCCATAGCTGGCGGCGCTACTCTGATTAGTTGCCGCATTCAGCGTGGCGACCAATCAGAATAGCTCCGCGGTCTATAGCGCCATCTTTAAAATACACTGTACTCAGTGTATTTCAAAGATGGCGCCATAGAGCGCGGCGCTATTCTGATTGGTCGCCGCATTCAGCGTGGCGACCAATCAGAATAGCGCCGCGCTTTATGGCGCCATACTTCAAATACACTGAGTACAGTGTATTTTAAAGATGGCGCCATAGACCGTGGCGCTATTCTGATTGGTCGCCACGCTGAATGCGGCGACCAATCAGAATAGCGCCGCCAGCTATGGCGCCATCTTTGAAATACACTGTACGAGCGACCAATCAGAATTGCGGCGGCGGTATCGGGCAAATCCCGGCTGGCTCACGGCTCCCCGGAGCTGACCCGCGGATATGCCCGGTACGCAGATCCCCGGCTCGCTCCGCCGGCGCGAGATAGCCGGGAGGCGAGGTCGGCTCCCGGCTACCTCACACCCGCTCCGGAGATAAATGTCCGCCGGAGGTCGGCCCTAAGCGCAGCGGACCTTCCTTAGGTCCGCTCCGCTTAGGGCCGCCATCTTGGTCCACCCTGAGTGGGTATAGTAAACGTTGGTGAAGCTGGTGACATCATTTATCTCCGGACATTTATGTCCGGACATTTACCTCCGGACAAAGCCACGAAAGTTGGCTTTTGTCCGGAAGTAGAACTCTAGGCAATTATATAATAGATTGATCAACAACTATGTTCTCAATCAACCCAAAAGACTCAAATATCAAAGCTTAATATTTTTGGAAGTTGGATTGTTTTTTTTTTAGATTTGGCTATATTAGGAGGATATCTGTTTGTGCAGGTAACTATTACTGTGCAGAACTATTAGGCAACTTAATAAAAACCAAATATATTCCCATCTCACTTGTTTATTTTCACCAGGTAAACCAATATAACTGCGCAAAATTTAGAAATAAACATTTCTGACATGCAAAGACAAAACCGAAAAATATTAGTGACCAATATAGCCACCTTTCTTTATGAAGACACTCAACAGCCTTCCATCCATAGATTCTGTCAGTTGCTTGATCTGTTTACGATCAACACTGCGTGCAGCAGCCACCACAGCCTCCCAGACACTGTTCTGAGAGGTGTACTGTTTTCTCTCCCTGTAGCTCTCACATTTTATTTGGGACCACAGGTTCTCTATGGGGTTCAGATCAGTTGAACAAGGGGGCCATGTCATTATTTGTTCTGCTTTTAGACTTTTACTGGCCAGCCACGCTGTGGAGTAGTTGGATGCATGTGATGGAGCATTGTCCTGCATGAAAATCAAGTTTTTCTTGAACGATACCAACTTTTTCCTGTACCACTGCTTGAAGAAGTTGTCTTCCTGAAACTGGCAGTAGGTCTGGGAGTTGAGCTTCACTCCAGCCGAAAAGGTCCCACAAATTCATCTTTGATGATACCAGCCCATACCAGTACCCCACCTCCACCTTGCTGGCATCTGAGTCGGAGTGGAGCTCTCTGCCCTTTATTGATCCAGCCTCTGGCCCATCCATCTGGCCCATCAAGAGTCACTCTCATTTGATCAGTCCATAAATCCTTTGAAAAATCAGTCTTAAGACATTTCTTGGCCCAGTCTTGACGTTTTAACTTATGTTTCTTGTTCAAAGATGGTAGTTTTTCAGCCTTTCTTGCCTTGGCCATATCCCTGAGTACGGCGCACCTTGTGCTTTTTGATACTCCAGTAATGATGCAGCTCTAAAATATTGCAAAACTGGTGGCAAATGGCATCTTGGCAGCTTCATGCTTGATTTTCCTTAATTCATGGGAAGTTATTTTGCGCCTTTTTTGCCCAACACGCTTCTTGCGACTCTGTTGGCTGTTTGCTGCATCCTGCTGCAAGACATCTTACAATTTTGGACTTTTGAGAGCCCGTCAAATCTATCTTCTGACCCATTTTGCTAAAGTAAAGGAAGTTGCCTAATAATTAAGCATGCCTTATATAGGGTGTTGATGTCATTAGACCACACGCCTCCTCATTACAGAGATGCACATGACCTGATTTACTTAATTGGTAGTTGGCTCTCAAGCCTATACAGCTTGGAGTAGGACAACATGTATAAAAAGTATCGTGTGATCAAAATAGTCATTTGCCCAATAATTCTGCACACAGTGTATACACACTGCAAAAGTGAAATAAAAGTTAATAAAAGGTGTTAAAAATACAAAAATAACTTAATCACCTATCCGATGGCTATCCCGGGACCCGAAAAGAACACATCCGCTGGCCTGCCAGGACCTTACGCCTGATGGCCAATCAGATGGGCGGTAGCGATCAGGTGGTGTGTGACGTCACAAACCACCTGATCACTACCGGCCATCTGATTGGCCAGCAGACGTAAGGTCCTGGCAGGCCCGCGGATGTGTTCTTTTCGGGTCCCGGGATAGCTGTCGGATTGGTGATTGTTATTTTTTATTTTTAACACGTTTTATTAGCTCTTATTTCACTTTCGCAGTGTATATAGATACACTGTGAAAGTGAATGTACTACTCACTACTCCTAATGAGTAATCGTAAGGAAACTAGTAGAGTAGCGAGTAGCCCGAATACCGTACTATTCGTCAAATACCGAATAGTTACGAGCATACTCGCTCATCCCTATACACTACACCTTCAATAAAAATACATCTCACTTTGATCACATTGTTATTAGAGTCTGATTAGCATAATCAGAAAGTTTTCTTTTCAGATGGAGAAAATATAGTTTTGTGACCCTATTCTAACCAAAACTATATACTGGGGTAATCTGTGTGCATCTTTTGCTGAGTGGTTCATGCAATTGAAGCTCAACCATTATTTGTGAATACTATAACACTCAATGTACTTTTTTGATTACTAACAGAACAGAAATTTCAAGGATTTTTTCTCTCTGGAACTACTTAGCTTTCTAATGTGCTAATTAAGCTTGGAATATGGTGGCAGCCTTATGCTCAAGTCAGCTAAGGACAATGAAAGCGACGAGTCTTGTCAATATTACTTGTTTATCATTTAAGAATTAATTGATTTGTCCTTGTATGTAGGAACATGGAAAATACAGCAACACCTGGGAATTAAAAGGTTATTGCTTTATCTTCTTACCTTCAGAACAGCTAACACTGTGTTCAGATTTGTGATAACACTGTAATTTAGTGCACCTGCATGCTATTACATTTTTCACGTGTTAAATATCAGCCAACAGTTTAGCTTTTCTTGCAGAGGAGGATTGAATGACAAATAAACTCTGTTGGGCCCGCTACAAAAATAATTAACTTCGCTGAGCATAAAAAAGGTGTCAGAAGACATATAAAATTACACATGAAAGCTCTTTGGAGGTTTGTTTAATAGGACAATATGAGAATTTTCATTATCTTCCATACACTGAAATTGGATTGATGAATTTTGTAAAAAAAATAAATAAATATATATATATATGTATGCCACTTGTGCAATCAATGATCCATCCCTGTAAACGACCAGTGATGGCTGCAACATCTATTACTTTTTTGTAGGATGATGCTGTAGTATTGCTATCAGGGGATTTGAAGCACAAATTGTAACTGAATTGTCTCATTATCTCAGTATGTGTTTGCAAGAGTCCTGCATTGCAGTATCCCAGTGGGATAAGAAATAATCCTTCTTTTGCAGGCCAATCTTTTAATGGCTGTACATTACTCCCGGCTCTGTTTCTATAAGTACTGGTAACACACTGATAAGTCTAAGGAACTTTTATCCATGATTTATTGAAGCAAGAAAAAAAGCTTAAAAACTTTTCTGCTCCATCAAAAACAGAATTTTTGCGTTACTTTGTTACATCTTTTGGCTATCTGAAAACACTTTTATGATAGAACTAGATGGTGGCCCGATTCTAAAGCATCGAGTAGTCTAGAATATGTATATAGTTTTTATGGAAATTAACAATAATGCAAGTAATACATGATATCTATCTATCAATCATCTACCTATGTCTCTATCATCTATGTATTTTTTGAATATTTTATCTTCATAAACTAAGGTTCTTGGTACACATATTGGCCAATACCTATTTGCCCATCAACCAGCTTCAAAGTAATTTTACATCTGATGGGTCTCTGTCCTACCTTCTCATTCTCTCCTTGGGCTCAGCTAAGCCTCCATTTTTATTAATTCTCAGAGAGATGAGTCACTTAAATCAAAGACTTTTTCTCAAAAAATATCAATTTTTGGATTTTTTGGAAAAATCTTATCTTTAAACAATGAAAGTTCTTAGTACACATATTGACCAACATTTGTAAGCCCATCAACCAGAATCAAGGTAACCTTAGATCTGATGGGTCCCTATTCTAACTTATCACTATTTACTTACACTCAGCTAAGCCTCCATTTTTAGTATCTATCTATCTATCTATCTATCTATCTATCTATCTATCTATCTATCTATCTATGGGCCACGTCACACACACAGATATCTTTGCAGATATTGTTCACAGATATCAGGTTGCAGTGAAACCATGGACACATTGTTCCATGTTGTGGCTGTGTACAAATGGAACAATGTTCCATGATTTCACTGCAACCAGAGATCTGTGAACAATATCTGCAAAGATATCTGTGTGTGTGACGTGGCCCTATCATATATCTATCAAACTATCTATCTATCTAAAGGCCCTGTTACACCTTCAGATAATCTGTCAGATCTTGTTCACAGATCTTTGGTTGCAGTGAAATCATGGATACATTGTTCTATTTGTACACAGCAACAGCATGGAGCAATGTGTCCATGATTTCACTGCAACCAGAGATCTACAAACAGGATCTGACAGATTAACTGCAGGTGTAACAGGGCCTTTAGTATCTATCTATCTATCTATCTATCTATACAGACCACACCTTGCGATAGAGATGTGGTGAACAGCCGTTCCACCCGTCTCTCTAGCTGTTCAAAAAACCCAGCCCTATTAAAAAAAAATTAAAGTTCTCAGTATCTACAATACTGGAACATTACTTGACATCTGGATTCATATCACCAAATTTAACATTTTGATGATACACATCTCCCATCTTATACTTAAATGTGTGATCATTATATACCTATATACTATCTCTTATCTCACTATTAATTATCTATGCATTTTAAATGTATTTTTTTGTGCATTTTCTTTATATCTATATAACAAAGAGATTATACAATACATCTTTATCTATCTATCTACAGTTAGGGCCAGAAATATTTGGACAGTGACACAATTTTCGCGAGTTGGGCTCTGCATTCCACCACATTGGATTTGAAATGAAACCTCTACAACAGAATTCACGTGCAGATTGTAACATTTAATTTGAAGGGTTGAACAAAAATATCTGATAGAAAATGTAGGAATTGTACACATTTCTTTACAAACACTCCACATTTTAAGAGGTCAAAAGTAATTGGACAAATAAACATAACCCAAAAAAATATTTTTATTTTCAATATTTTGTTGCGAATCCTTTGGAGGCAATCACTGCCTTAAGTCTGGAACTATGGACATCACCAAACGCTGGGTTTCCTCCTTCTTAATGCTTTGCCAGGCCTTTACAGCCGCAGCCTTCAGGCCTTGCTTGTTTGTGGGTCTTTCCGTCTTAAGTCTGGATTTGAGCAAGTGAAATGCATGCTCAATTGGGTTAAGATCTGGTGATTGACTTGGCCATTGCAGAATGTTCCACTTTTTTGCACTCATGAACTCCTGGGTAGCTTTGGCTGTATGCTTGGGGTCATTGTCCATCTGTACTATGAAGCGCCGTCCAATCAACTTTGCAGCATTTGGCTGAATCTGGGCTAAAAGTATATCCCGGTACACTTCAGAATTCATCCGGCTACTCTTGTCTGCTGTTATGTCATCAATAAACACAAGTGACCCAGTGCCATTGAAAGCCATGCATGCCCATGCCATCACGGGACCTCCACCATGTTTTACAGAGGATGTGGTGTGCCTTGGATCATGTGCCGTTCCCTTTCTTCTCCAAACTTTTTTCTTCCCATCATTCTGGTACAGGTTGATCTTTGTCTCATCTGTCCATAGAATACTTTTCCAGAACTTCACTGAGAGTGTTCTGGACTTCAGTTGATGTTGTGAACGGGTTCTTCTTCACCAAATAAAGTATGCGGCGATCATCCACCACTGTTGTCATCCGTGGACACCCAGGCCTTTTAGGGTTCCCAAGCTCACCAGTCAATTCTTTTTTTCTCAGAATGTACCCAACTGTTGATTTTGCTACTCCAAGCATGTCTGCTATCTCTCTGATGGATTTTTTCTTTTTTTTCAGCCTCTGGATGTTCTGCTTCACCTCAATTGAGAGTTCCTTTGACCGCATGTTGTCTGGTCACAGCAACAGCTTCCAAATGCAAAACCACACACCTGGAATCCACCCCTGACCTTTTAACTACTTCATTGATTACAGGTTAATGAGGGAGACGCCTTCAGAGTTAATTGCAGCCCTTAGAGTCCATTGTCCAATTACTTTTGGTCCCTTGAAAAAGAGGAGGCTATGCATTACAGAGCTATGATTCCTAAACCCTTTCTCCGATTTGGATGTGGAAACTCTCATATTGCAGCTGGGAGTGTGCACTTTCAGCCCATATTATATATATAATTGTATTTCTGAACATGTTTTTGTAAACAGCTAAAATAACAAAACTTGTGTCACTGTCCAAATATTTCTGGCCCTAACTGTATCTATCTATCTATCTATCTATCTATCTATCTATCTATCTATCTATCTATCTATCTAACAAGAAAAAAACTGCACAGCACTCACAGACTAGTGTGAACTGGTGCAAGCAAAGACACAGGGTCAAATAATTTGAAAAAAAAAAAAAAAAATTCTTGCAGCACACAGCTACTACCAATGATGTACAAATGTTATAAGCTATATGTATTAAGGAAAAAGTTTAAAAACTTAAGTTTTTTTCAAAAAACACAAAAATTCTAATTTTTTATTTCTGAAGTCCTTAGTACACACATTGGCCAATGTCTGCTTGCTCATCAACTGCGACAAAGTGACTTCAGGTCTGATGAGTCCTACGCTCGATCACCCTCATTAACCTACAGGTGATCGAGGGTCTAGATGGAGTCTGCCCACTGAGAAGTGGGGGGTGGACAAGGAGGATAGGGATATCAGCGTCACATGTGCGTGCAAACAGGCACTATGTGATTTCTCTTGTCTTGTGATGTGTGTCTCAATCCAAACATGCAAATACGGACTCATATACGGAAACCTTTACACGCCGCTACCGAAAGGTAGAAACCGGCAAGTGTCTGAGACAATTTTACTTTGAAAACACCGCTAAGTGGCGGCGTGTAATGCAGGTCATACCTTCGTCTCTGTGGGTACCTGTCTTTCCTGTGGTATTGTTCTGTAGGTGCCGCAGAAGTGTTTATGGCGTGTCACTGCGCGTACAGCGATATTGAATGTTGTTACGCTCCGCAAGTGGCCTACAGGACAATTACCCAAGGGCGTTGCGTACCGCAACCTTGTGCGCTGTGTACAGCAATATTCCTTTGGGTGGTGTATGAGAATCTGCACACAATATCGGACCATACCACACTACACTTTTTTGGCTTTGCGCACTTGTGTGGGCGCGTAATTGAAAATAATAAGGTATCTGATCGTGCAGACGGCACGTATGTGTAGGGTGCTGAAGTGACAGCTCATCCAAAATGGCGCCCAGTGAAGGGACAACCAATCGTAACGCAGGAGCTTCCACCAATGATAGCTGATGTGGCGCCAGCCAATCAGAACGCATGAGGGTTAACAAATCACAACAGGGGAGGCGAGCCACAGATGAATACCTGGCACGCCTACGTGCTAGATTTCGGCATCGCTAATTTCACAACTTCTTAATGATATCGATCATTTAGACACGTAGAGTCTGCTCATCCAATGACCCAACATCGTCTGTTATGAGGTCCGGTTCTCATATCTGGATATAACGATCTGACCACTTATCACTAGTCGTATCGTGCTGTCACACGCAACGACATCATAGGAGCGATGCCAAATCAGGCACTTTCCAGCGATATGTTTGCATATATCGTAGCATGTGACGCCCGCCTATGTATTATCTATAGATTTAGATATATTCTTCTTTTTTCCTTTCTAACTATAAATAAACCTATCTATCTATGTGTAAATCAACTTAACATATTTTTGTAGACCACATTTTTGGCGAAAACTTTTGGACTGTCTTTAATCAAGTGTCCTTGTAAAGGGGTCTCGATGACTTGTACCTTCACATTGCACCTCATTTTCACCCGAGAAAATGCAATATACAGTTGTCCATGACCAAAAACTGGCTCCGGTAAATATATGCCAACACGATGTAAAGTTTGGCCTTGTAACTTGTTTATAGTCATGGCAAAAGCTGGTTTGACTGGAAATTGCCGACGTCGAAGCCTAAATGGAAGACCTGTATCTGAAGGACATAAGTCTATGCATGGAATGCAGACATCATCTCCTTTTGCTGATCCACTGATGACTCTTGCTTGAATAACATGGGAAAGGAGTCCAGTTACAATAAGCCTAGTTCCATTACATAGACCACTCTTTGTATCAAGAGTCCGCAGCAACTTCACAATTGTCCCAACTTTAAGTTGAAGTCTGTGGGATGGCATTCCTGATGGTGTAACACTATTTAAAAATTCAACCAGATAATGCTCTTGTTCTTCTTCATTATCTACATCCACTGAATCATCACTGGTGTACACAGTATACTCTCCAGACATTCTACCCATCACATGGGCATTTAGCAAAGCCACATCATCGTTTTTGGGACACAGAATTGCATGGGTAGAGGCTCTGTCAACATTACTTTGGTAATTTACATCAATTTCAATATGTTGTCCAAAAACATAAGTTACAATGCAGGCAGTACACAACATGTCTTCCGGTATTTCAATAATATCTTCTCCAAGATTGTATTCATTGGTAAGATCACCATTACCAAGCTTGAGAAGCCAATTGCTATACTCTGGGTCTGAGGATCGCATGTTGTTAGTGAGTTGTAGTTTAGTAAACTGTTGCCAAAGATCAGCCATTTTTAAGCTGGACTCAATCACATCTGTTCTTGTTCCATTTGTTATAACTGGAAGACATTGTCTAAAATCTCCACCAATAACAAAAACTTTACCTCCAAATGGAATGTCATTCTTTTCTGCAACATTTGAAGTCATAACTTCACGAAGAAGTCTGTCAATTACAGTCAAAGCATATTTGGGTGACCTAGTACACTCATCAAGTATCAACAGATGTGCATTTTGTAACTGTTTTCCAGCAAAAGTATCTTGTTTGATTCTGGAAACGGATATTTCATTCACAGGAACTGGTATTCCAAACAGAGAATGCATAGTACGACCTCCTTGTAACAGATTTGCTGCAATTCCTGTTGTTGCTGATGGCAATACAACTTTTCCCAACCCTCTAACATGATGCATCAAAACTTCATATAAGTAGGTTTCCTTCTGGACCATCAATGAAGAAACATTTTGCCCTTCCATCGTATAGATTTTCTATGGCAGTTACAATTGTATCATAAGCAACACGTTGTTCTTCATTTAAAGAATTGACTTTCTGTGCTTCCAACAATAGTTCATTTACTTCATCATTCTCTTGAAGTTGTAGAACATGAGTAGAAGGCTTTGGCAAATTAAAGTCTGAAAATGTTTTCCAATGCAGTAATAACACATTTTGGACATCACGCATAGCATAAGACTGACAATTTTTGACAATCAAAACAAAGTATTCACTGATCTCAGGGAGACCAGTTCAAGAAAACACTGCGGGCAGCCGGCTAAAGCGCTCAACACAGTGAATTCCTAGGCCCACTGCCCCCTGGGAATTTTGAATATGCAAATAGAGTCTGTGGAGCCTCGTTTAGGAGTATCAACACAGGACTAGCCAGATCTTCCTCTAGTGAAGGACCTAGCCCTGATAACCACCATATTAAGTGGCCCTTTGAGTCAATATCCAGCTCTTTACAAGCTTAAAGACATGACAAGGGAATACCAAGGCCAGGTATCCATCCACAGACAGCTGTTTCGGGGTGTTGCCCCTCATCAGTGTGGAGTAGGATTCTGGCTAGGTGGGAGCAATGCCTAGTAGACCAACAGTAGACTCCACAGACTCTAATTTTTGACAATCTCCACTTTTATTATGAAGACGCAAGCAATAATCCTCAATTAGATGTTCCTCAAAATTTGTCCAAAGTTCTGCGGGATTTGTAGGTGGTCCAAATACACATATGTATGCAAACAATTGCCAAAGTTGATAAGGCATATTTAAGGAAACTGCATCTTCTAAGGTTGAGGCCCAAACACTATCATCTAATAAAAGTCCTAAAGCCAAAGCTGCAGCTTTAAATGTATCATGCACTACTCCATTAACTGTTTTCACAAACTCATAACTCGTAGCACCTTTCACATGCAGCAGTAACTGACTAAGGCAATATCTTTCTTGATCTTTGACACTTACAGTATACATACATCCAATAATTTTACTAACTTCTCGTTGTCTTGGCTTCCAACCTTTATTCCAAACATAATGCTTTGGAATCTCACGATAGAAATACTGCCTTGCATTGTTGTCATGTTGGTTCAGCAAAAACCATTCCATTAATGTTGACGTCGAACCTAAACTTTTTAACACATCTTCAACTGCAGAATTTTCATGAAAATAAACCTGATGTTGATTTGGTAAATGGACAGCTAAACGTATAATAGCATGTGACTGAGCATGCATAGGAAATGCAAATATTCTCCAAGCAGCTTCTGGAGCACTGACATATCTTGAGTCAAGAAAACTTGTTGATTCATCATGACTCACTGTTGTTTGCTGTATTTCCACATTAGCTCTGTCATGGCCCTTATAGATATACATAAAGAGATATTTCGCACTTTTTATTGACGCACAAATTTCAACATTGATGTGACAATTATAGCGTTTAGATAAATAAGGATTGTATGGCACTATCCATGAGTTGTTTATAATTCTTTTCTTGTGTACAATGTTCTCAATGTGTGTTCGCCGATATGAAGGATACCCATCCAAATCTTTCAGAGTATGCTCTTATAACTGTTTTGGAGATCCCTTCGTTCACTTCCCATTTTCCATACATGGACTTTTTGGATTGGCCTCACCACATGGACCATGAGCCATATGATTGATGACAATATCATATAGTTCAGGGAATTTTTCTAGGTCTGGAATTTCAGCCCACACTATATTGTCAATATCTTCCTCTGTCCAAAACATAGACTCCGCATCTAAGATGATAAGTATATGTGCATATGGGAGACCTCGTTTCTGAAACTCAATGACATGTACCATTGCTACCACTGTCCAAAAAAGGCCATTTTTCAGATCTTTCAAAAGGCTGGTGAGCTTCAATCGAAATATGCGGGCCACTAAGTCTGGCCTATGTTCCACTTGCTTCTAGGGTTTTAGATTTTCTGTAATTTCTGGCTATTTTGGATTACACATCATTGTTACAAAAATGTCAGGTCTTCCATACTTTGTCACTATCGCCATTGCGTCTTGGTAACGTTGCTGCATGTTCCGAGGACTACCTTCAAATGACGATGGCAGAATAACTGTTTTCCCAATAGGAATTTCTTTTTCAATGGATTTCTTTACTAAATGTTCTTGAAGAACACAGTAATCCTCCACTTTCTGATTTTTTGGGTTCATACATTTAAAATTGAGGCGATTACCTTCAATTTTAACATATGCATCAACAAAGTACTGCTGAGTAACTTTGCCACCGTTTAGAATAGGGTTAAACTCAGGTCGCACAGACAAAAGGAAACTGTAATACTGCATTTGAGTAATTCGTGTTACATTACCTTGCTGCTGTAGATTTTCATGCCACCCTTGATCACCTCTTGGAAAAAATAATGGATACAGAAGAGCATCAAGGTTGCTATGCAAAATACTGATGCGCTGTGTTTTAGGAAGCAGACGATGGTTCACATCTGACTTAAGATGGACTAATATATCCCTTTGAAAAGGAGGCTCTCCATCATCATTTTGGAAAACAACCTCACTTACACGTGGTTTATTATAACGTCGAGGATCTTGGGTACGTTCTTGTTTAATTGCCATAACAATGGAAGGCATTTCAGTCCCATTTTGTATAGCCCTCTGTTGCTCCTCAGCTTCAACATCCTTAAGCATGCGATATGCAGCAGCAAATGGATTGATGTCTTGTAAATGTATAGCAATCAGATTCATGAGTTCCACATTACACTTTTCATTTTCTTTCACATTCATCCTTTCTTCAGTAGCCTCATTTGCATCAAGGATGTATAATTGATCAAATTTTGGTGGTTCTCCTACTTCTGGGTACAGTGTTCCAGTACGATGATAGATCTGGCCATGAATTTTGAAACAATATGGTCCAAATCCAGGTGGTGGTGCAATGTTGGCACCAAATGAAGCAAATGCATGTGAACTGTTGATGCTTCTGATATTATCCATGAAATTTCGACTATATTTATGCTGTCCTCTCATCAATTCCTCAAACAGATCTGAGTATTGAGATCTAGGTGACATTACTTTCCCTTTTTGACAGCATTGACTAAACTGATTATCACAAGGTTTCTCATCCATAAAATTCAAAGAGTTGCATTTATAGCAAACAGCATCCATTTTACCACAGTAAGGTTGAAGAATCATTGTTTCATCATTTGTAACATACTTAGCAAGTTTGGACAACGAGAAAAAGACTCGGCATATATGAGGGAGCACACCGATACAAGGGAGGTAATAAATATAATCAAAAAGACCTTTATTTACAAATTGTGAACAAACATTATTAAAATCACTTAAAATACACACAAGTAAAGGGGGACCAGCCAAATGACATACAATAATAAGACATGGAGTAAAGGTGCAATAAATCAATGAAGATCAAGACAATACACACCCATAAGAGAGTGAGGTAATACCATAAGATTAAACAAATTAACCCAAAGATAAGTGTATATCTTGTTACATCAAAATAATGTCATGTGGCGGCGTGGTGCGTGCCGCTACTCTGATTGGTCGGCACTGAACCAATGAGAAAAGTGGCACGCGCCATGGCACCATATTTCAAATACACTGAGTACAGTGTATTTGAAATATGGCGCCATGGCGCTCGCCGCTATCATGATTGGTCTGCGCTGACCGCGGCGACCAATCCGAATAGTGGCGCGCGCCATGGCGCCATATTTAAAATCTGATGTCTTCACTGTATTTTACACATGGCGTCATGCCACGCGCCGCTACTCTGACTGGATGCCGCGTTCAGCGCTGACCAATCAGGACCGTGGCCAGCAGTACTAACCATCCCCGGGCTCCTTCCACGCGGCCGCCCAGCACCCCCCCCTCGATCCTCACCAGCACCGGCCAGCAGCACTCCCAACCCACCCCCCCCACCCCCGCTCCTCACCCGCGGCGTTATGGTACAGTGCACTCCTGAATATCGCATCGGGGCCTGCCAAGCTACAGTTACACCACTGCCCTTTGGACATGCATAATGACTTTTGTAAGTGTATTTTGATGAAGAACCACATCAAAGTCCACATAAAAAAGTCCATGTGAAAACCTAGATGATTCAAATAATTCACAACACACTGGTCCAGTGGCCACAGGAAGAAACCATCTAAGGCTACTTTCACATCTGCGGTAAGTTTCAATTAAGGCAGATCAGGCCTGAACTTTTGAACTTCAGGTTTGCCTGATCTGTGTTTTTGCAAATCCGGCAGAATTTCGCCTTTCTTGCAAAAAATGTATCCATCACACTTGCGGCAAGATTGCATTCGAGTTAATGAACTTTGTATTGGCGTTCCGGACATGTGCAGCACTTGCGTTTTCATCCGGATGAGACACTTCCGGCACGTCAGGCACTGGACAAAAGAAGCTTCTAACTGTGGTTTTAAGACAAGCCGCAAGTGCAGGATTTGCCAGATGCAGATGAAAACGCAAATTTGCACATGTCCGCAACTCCAATACAAACTGCATTAGACAAAACTCAATCTTGCCGCAGGTGTAATGAATCCGATTTTTGCAAAAAAGGTGGAATTCTGCCAGATTTGCAAAAATGCAGATGTTAAAGCACTCTAATAACTCCCTGAGTGCAAAATCTTCTTCTGATTCGTAGGCCAGATGCAACATTGTATTTATGTCATAACACTGACATGATATCGTGCCAGGCCTACTAATCAGAAAAAAAACATGGATGCCAGCATGTAGGAGATTTACAGATTACTTGTCTGGCAGCCTGGGATAAACAACATAACCATTGTGCCATGGCCCTGTGAATCTTTTTGATCATTTATATACCTTATAGTTCATCCTTTGAATTGTAGTCTTTGTATTTCCATTAAAGCCTTAATCAGAGCTTTCCATTTTTTTGTCTGTCAAAACAACCAAACTAGAATAATCTCACTGGTTGCTTTCATTTATGCAATTATACTTCATGTTAATAATAATTCTACAGTCAGATGGCAATGCACTTATACAAACACAAACAGCTTAGGGATGGGCGAGTCTACTCGCTAGGACTCGTTACTCGGCGAGTAGTAAGGGACTCGCAGGACTCGGTACTCGGCGAGTTTCCCAGCGATTACTCGCACAGTAACGAGTCCAGTGCAAGTCAATGGCAATCCTAGTTTTGTCAGAGTTTACTTTTTCTCACTCGCTAGACTCGCTATATCACATTGCTATGTAGCTTGAATCTCCCCAAATCGTTTAAACAATCGCACCGCTTCATGGATACCCGCTGTCAGCAGCGAGTCTGAGCGAGTTTGAGCGAGTCTGAGCGAGTCTACGAATCCGAGTCCTGTATACTGTATTCGGGACTCGCGAATACAGAATCTGTTATGTTCCGACAAAGCTTCCGAGACAGCCAAGCGTGTTAGGTCAGAAAACTTGTGAAGATGGACAAGCATGTTAGCCAATCATATTCAGTAATGCCACAGCCATGTTGGTTATGGCAGGACTATGATTGGCTTCTGTCCATCGTGATGCCTATCTCATGTATGAGAGGAGAGGCTGTATATAAGCCTTGCCACCGCCATTTCCTCCACATTCCAGTGAGGATCTGAGCCTAGTGCAGGGTGAGGTAGATGCTGGAGCAGATCATAGGGAGTGTCAGTCAGTGTAGGGAAACTTCAAGATTCCTTATATTTAACCTAAACAGCTCTTCTGAGAGCTACCAGGAGGACAGAGGAGTACTGTGTAGAGGACTGTAGGCAGGCAGGCAGGGAGGAGCAGCCTTACAGTGCACACAGGACCGACCTCATAGCTTAGGCTGGCTTCACATTAGCGTTCCCCTCCGCAGCGTTCTGCGGAGGGCATCGACAATGTGTGCGCAGCGGCTGCCAGCTCCTATCTTTATAATGGGAGCGCACGGTGCTGCGCTTGACAGCGCATGACCGTGCGCACCCATTCACTCCTATATGTGATCTGTGCGCAGGCGGATGCCTGCGTACAGATCACACACTCTCGTCCGCACCAGGGACGCGACATGTTGTGTCCCTGGTGCGGGCGAGAGTGTGTGATTTGTGGCAGGCATCCGCCTGCGCACAGATCACTCATGGCGGGCAATGGGAGAGCACGGCGGTCTGCAAACATCTGCAGACACCGTGCACTCCATTATAAAGATAGGGGCTGCGGTCTGCATGCAGAGGCTTGCAGATGCCTCTGCAGAACGCTGCGGAGGCATCTGCAAATGTGAAGGCAGCCTTAGCTTACTCACTCAACTTTCCTAATAGCTGAAGTCAGAGGCTTACTATTTCTTATTTTTTTGCACCTGATAGATTTTGGGTCATAATAACCCCTTCAGCTTTATTTTCTCTGTGGCAGACCAGTGCGTTGCTGCTCTCCTATCTGCAAATAAGACAAACGCATGCGAGTTTAGCCTCGGACACAGCAGCAAAAAACTTTTGCGAGTCGGGTTTCCAAAACGGCAATGCAAGCGCTTTCCGAGACACATCTGCGATTTGTAAATCGTACATTACTCGCTATTACTCGCTTCCCCATTCATTAACATTGGACTCGCTAGACTCGCAACGAGTAGCGAGTCCCGGGCTCGGACTCGCTAGAGTCAAGCGATTCCGAGTAATTTAGGACTCGCCCATCACTAAAACAGCTCTCTGAAACACAGGAGTAATCTGACAAAGTAGTTCATATATTGTGTTTGCAGTCATCTCCAAGCACATGCTCTTTTCCTTATATATCCTCTTGGCTCTACATATCCCATTAAAGGGAAACCTGTCAGGTCATTTATTCTCCCCAATATATTAGCATCTTGATGTGCATGTTCAAAATCCCTTCATAACATCCCTGTAAAAGCTCATTGTCTATAATAAAACTATTAAAAATTATTTTATTACCTTTCATTTTTGTATGGTAATATGGCCTGCCACTAGTTATAAGGGCATTAGTTCAGCTGCCTAGTATGCCCTTTTTCTGTGTTATCATGCTCCTCTGTAATTTTCCAAGAGCTGTTTGCATAGGAATCTCACACAGGTAAACTGGCTGCCAACCCCTACTGCCTGATGTTACCTTGGCTGGCAATGAAAAATACAAGGGAGCCCCCCTTTTTTAAATTCTTTTAATAATTAAAAAATTATGTGGGCCTCACCGTATTTATGATTACCAACCAAGGTAACCCAGGCAGTTGGGGGCTGGAACTCCCAGTGTGGTGAGGCCCAAGCGTTCTGGGCTCCTAATGCTAAAAATTGCAGCCCGCAGCCACCCCTGAATTAGTGCCTCCATAATAGATGCCAATACTGGTGGTTACTCCACTTTGCCAATATGACCTTTGGCAGTGGCAGACTGGGTAATAAGGGGTTGATGTCAGCTGAGTATTGTCATCTGGCATCAAGCCCAAGATTCATAATTTTAGGCCAATGTAGACCTGGCCATTCTGAATTTCTAAGTCAGGGCTGGGGAACCTTTTTCTGCTGGGGGTCATTTGGAAATTTCTACCATCCTTTGGGAGCCGCACAAAATTATCAACTTAAAAATTACCCGCTATATTTGGTTAAGCAATCAACTCACTCTACTGTGGTGGCTGGAGCGGCTTCTTTTCGGCATGGCTGTGATGTTACGTGATATTAATTATGTTGCTTTTCAATTACTTTTCCAGGTTTTCTAGAGCCCTAGACATCATAAGAGAGGCTGGGGGCATATATGACACTGGAAAGGTTGAGGCTAGGGCATCAAGATCACTGGTGAGGCTGAGGCTGGGGCAATAGACATAACAGGAGAGGCTGAGGGCTTTATATATCACTGGGGAGGCTGTTACTGAGAGCATATACATCACTGGGGAGCTGGAATTAAAAGGCAGCCAGTCGACAAAATGTGGATGCCAGCCTGAGCGCTGCAATCCCCAGCAATCTGTTCAAGGGCAGCAGAAAAGGTTATCGAGGGCCGCATGCAGCCCTGGGGCCTCAGGTTCATTACCCCTGCTCTATGTAAACATTTAAAAAAAACAACATGGAGAAAAATCATTTATTTGGAATAAAAGACACACACATCCCTTGTTCTTCATTACCCCTGTTCTGCCTTCTTCCACATGTGGTGCTGTGGATATTTAGCATGCAGCTTAACCCTCATTCACATTCCCAAGGAACAGAATGTAGGATTTATGGAGTCTATATTTATTGAGGTGATGAGGTGAACTTGATTGCGGTAAAAACTATAATACAAGGAATAAACAGTCAGAATCAGTACTGGCATATCACAAAGACAGCAGTTTGATACAGAAATACAATTACTACCAATACTGGGGCATTACAGAAACTGTACAGTAACACTATAACACAGAATGCAGTTAACATGGCTATCTAGGGCAAAGTTCATGCTGCTAGCATACACATTCTAACACAAGTATATTGTGTTTGCACCGGAATCATCTGACAAGAGAGGAGGAAAGTTATAGAAAGAGGGACCTTCATCCAGAGAAGCAGGGGGAAGTCCCTTCTAAATGACTCATCTTAAAGGGGACAGATTCTTGTGACTATAAGACCTCTGCTAGATCATGTGTAACACATCTAAACAACATAAATAGTTAATGACCACTACGGCTGTAAGTAGTATTATACTTTGAATGTTTATTTGCTGCTCAAAAATGAACAGAATAACCCCCAAAGCATACATTTTGATGGTAATCCACAGCTCAATAATCCACAGTGAGGTCCAATCACCGTGACGGCGATAAACATGAAGAAGACTTCTGATCATGCACACTAAGTCCTCTAAAGCCGGGACAAGTACTGATACTGAGGCACACTGCTTAGGACCGGAATGAACCTCGGGTGGGCATGAGACTCCGATGCAAACAGCTCTTGGAAAATGATATTATCACGCCCACAGGGGCATGATAACACAGAAAAAGGGCAGACTAGGCTGCTGAACTAACATCCTCATGACTAGTAGCTGGCCTCACTACCATACGAAAATCAAAGTTAATAAAAGCATTTTTTACAGTTTTATTGTAGACCATGAGCTTATGCAGGAATGGAATGGTTAGGAAGGGACTTCGAGCATATACATTGAGATGCTGATAGATTGCGGGGCATAATGACCTGACAGGTTCCCTTTAACTAGTGAGAGGTTGCCAACTTTGGAAGCAACAGGAGCTACTCTATGCTCTGTTGGTAGATAATTATACTATACTAGATGGTGGCCCGATTCTAACGCATCGGGTATTCTAGAATACCCTGTAAACAGAAGTGAAGTGGGTCACACTAACTGACAGCCTTATAGGCAGGAGTAAAGTTCGTCACACTGACTGACAGCCTTGTAGACAGGAGTAAAGTTCGTGACACTGACTGACAGCCTTGTAGACAGAAGTGAACTGTGTCACACTGACTGACAGCCTTGTATACAGGAATGAAGTTCGTCACACTGACTGACAGCCTTGTAGACAGGAGTGAAGTTCGTGACACTGACTGACAACCTTATAGACAGGAGTCTAGGAGTAGTGGGACTGTGGAGCACAAAGTGCTGGGGTACCCAGCAGCTGGGCCAGTAGTCAGGATCACGGTGGCTGTGCCCATTGCTGTGGCCCTATAGAAAATACGAAAGAGGTCTATTTGGAGCAATAAGGAAGGATGGAGTACCGAGAAGGAAATTAAAGCATCCAAACTTTTATTAGGGTTCCGTTATATGCCACGATGCGTTTCGACAGACTGGCAGCTGTCTTCCTTAGGTGATATTAGGGATTTTACAAACAATTGCTTTATTTAGGATATGCAACCTGACTCCCAGAATCCTAATTGCTTAATTGCAAATTGCTTAATTATAGAAATTGGGAAAACAATTCTTAACCCCTGACATTCCTACAATCCTGGTAAATCCAGCATACACATTCCAAAATATTCCATGATAAAACACATAACAACCAGCATAGTTATATGCACGTAAAAATAAAACCTACTGATAAAAATTACACTTATAAAAATTCATCAATCTAATATAAGAAAAATATATGTATATTAACATTTAAAAAAATGTAAAAATATATGTATATGAAAATAAATCAATATCTATATAAAACAGAAAAAAAAACCTGCATAGCACTCACAGACTAATGTGAACCGGTGCCAGCAGGGCTGCTGGATCAAATAACTAGAAAAAAATACTCTGCAGCACTCGGTTACTACCAATGATGTACATATGCTAATAAGCTATATATATATGAGAAAGAAGTTAAAAACTTACGTTTTTTCAAAAAACTCAAAATCTTATCTTTTTATTTCTGAAGTTCTTGGTACACACATTGGCCAATGTCTGTTTGCTCGTCGACTGCGACAAAGTGACTTCAGGTCCGATGAGTCCTACGCTGATATCCCTATCCTCCTTGTCCACCCCCCACCTCTCAGTGGGCAGACTCCATCTCAACCCTAGATCACCTGCAGTCAACAAGGGTGCAAATTGCAGCTATATCTATATGTATATATGTATAAAAATGTCTTATTTATAAAAGACACAATTACCCACCTGTTACCTGTTATATACACTCTCATCGCCAACACTGTGTGTATATATTTAAAATAAAATTTCCTTCTTATATATGTGTTTCACATTGACTTGTAATAGTTTCAACAATATTGTATAAAGACGATTATTATTGCACATTACAATGGGCAATGGTGCTTCTGAATATTCTCTTTCCTTTATTGTTTAGCCACATTATCCAATGTTAGATTGTGCCCTCCGGACTTAGAGTCCTCAACTTATAGATCCAGTAACTTTCTTTGTTAATTAATCTTGCCAGCGAATCATTCTCTCTATTATTTACTCGATCAATTATGGTAAGACTCATTGTGCTGGGGTCTTTTTGGTGCACAATATTAAAATGTCTAGAAAGGCTATGCAGCTGGTATCCCGTCCTAATGTTATGTCTATGCTTATTAAGCTGGGCATGCATTTCCTGCACCGTGCGGCCTACATATTGAAAGCCGCACGTGCACTCCAGCAAATAAACTACAAAGGAAGTTTGGCATATTACCCTGTGTTTAATTTCAAAATTCTCCCCAGTGGTCCTCAAGGAGAAGAATTTTGCACCCTTCTTAATCGTTTCACAACATAGACATCTTGATGTCATACAAGGGTAACACCCCCTTTGTTTTTGATTGGTAACATTACTCTTTTTAAAGTAATATTGCTAGGGGCAATCATATTCCCCAGGTTTTTATTTTTCCTATATATAATAATAGGTTTCCCGGGTAAGTGGTCAGATAGATCAGGATCTCCCTTTAACACAAACCAATATTTTTCCAATAACTTATGGATAAGTGCTTTTGGCTGACAGAAAGTGGTTGTTAAACCCCATTTACTACAATCTACCATCCTTTTCTTCTTTTTGTTGTTGTCCAGACCTTCTGTAACAGGCTCAATACATGATTTTTGTGTAAGCCCGTCAGTTTTTCTATAAGCATCCTGCAGTAATCCTTTTGGGTGTCCTTTTTCTAAAAACTGTTTCTTTAGTATTTTGGATTCTTCCCAAAAGTCAATATCTTCTGTACAATTTTTACGGACCCTCCAGTACTGGCTGTATGGAACATTTTGGATCCAGCTCGGGAGGTGCCCACTATCAAACCTGAGGTAACTATTTACGTCCACAGGCTTGAAGTGGGTAGATGTAGTAAATCTCCCCAGCTGGTCCACGTTAATTTGCAGGTCCAAGTACTGGAGGGATTTATCCGAATAAGAAGCTGTAAAGGACAAACCTCACTCATTATTACTGAGCTCCTGGACGATGTCCATAGCCTCTTGCAGCCGCCCTTTCCACAAAAAGAATAAGTCGTCGATAAAGCGACGATACAGAACAACATGTTCTTGTGCCATCTAAGACTGCGCAATGGAGACGGATTCAAAGGCACCCATGAACAGAATTGAGCAGCTGGGTGCAAACCTCGTTCCCATTGGAGTTTCCTTCAAATGTGAACACATTATTTTCAAGAATGAACTTTATAGCTCTCAACAGGAAGTCTCTCTGCTCCAAAGGTAAGCTTTCATCCCCAGATAATACATCCTTTATGGCCTTCAAACCCAATTCATGTGAAATATTATTATACAAAGAGCATACATCCAAGGAGAGGAGTATACAATTTTCAATTGGTGGTATTCTTGTTAACTCTTTGATCAATTGGGTTGAATCCTTAAGATAAGACTCCAATTTAACCACATAGCCCGACAAAAACAGGTCTATGTAGTGTGATAGATTACTGGTTATGGAGTTAACCCCGGAGATAATTGGACGACCTGGTGGATTTTTAGGGTCTTTATGTACCTTTGGAAGAAAATAAAAAACGGGTAGTTTATATTGGGGAATATCCAAAAATCTTTTTTCTTTTCTATTCAAGATGCCTTTAAGATGTGCGTCATTTACCAAACTATTATAATTCAAGAAGATTCCAACTGAGGGATCATGGTCTAGAGGTTTGTAGTAGGTAAGGTCCTCAAGGATCCTTTTTCCTTCGTTAATGTACTAACCTCAATTCATTACGACCAGACCACCTCATTTATCTGCTTTTTTTTACAATTACATTAATATTTTCCTTTAGGGAGATAATCTCCTTTAGGGATGAGCGAGTATACTCGCTACTATTCGGTATGCGCCGAATGGTAGCGGGATTCGGGCTACTCACTACTCTCCGTGTACTTATGTGTGCTCGGGAGTAGCGAGTAGTCCTAATACTTTTGCAGTGTATCTAAAGATACACTGCGAAAGTAGCCTAAAAGTACCATATATACTCGCGTATAAGCCGAGTTTTTCAGCCCAAAAATTGGGCTGAAAAGTCCCCCCCTCGGCTTATACGCGAGTCATACAGGCCCCCCTCATTGTATGGCGCCCCCCCTCACAGGATGGCCCCCGCATGCAGCGCTGCGCACACACATTACCTGGCTATCAGCTGTCACCCTCCGGTGGCGACTCGCTGCTCCTGGCTCCGGGCTGCATCTTCCTCTGTGTCTTCCTGCTTTGTGGCCGGGGCTCATCGTGATGACGTCATCGCGACGCCGGCCGGTCACGTGACAAGCAGGAAGACAGAGATGAAGATGGAAGCCGGAGCCAGGAGCAGCGATTCGCCACCGGAGGGTGACAGCTGATAGCCAGGTAATGTATGTGCGCAGCGCTGCATGCGGGGGTCATCCTGTGAGGGGGGGTCCCATACTGTGAGGGGGGGCTGTGTAATGGCACACTGCTGGAGCTGTATACTGTGCAGGGGACCTGCATACCACACTGCTTGGGCTGTATACTGTGCAGGGGACCTGTATACCACACTGCTGGGGCTGTATACTGTGCTGGGGACCTTCTGTATACCACACTGCTGCGGCTGTATACCTGTGCAGGGGACCTGTATACCACACTGCTGGGGCTGTATACTGTGCAGGGGACCTGTATACCACACTGCTGGGGCTGTATACTGTGCTGGAGACCTGTATACCACACTGCTGGGGCTGTATACTGTGCTGGGGACCTGTATACCACACTGCTGGGGCTGTATACTGTGCTGGGGACCTGCTGTATACCACACTGCTGCGGCTGTATACCTGTGCTGGGGTCCACCCTTGGCTTATACGCGAGTCAATACGTTTTCCCAGGTTTTCGGGGCAAAAGTAGGGGGGTCGGCTTATACTTGGGTCGGCTTATACACGAGTATATATGGTAATTAAAAGTTGCTAAAAAAATAATAAACTTACATACTTACATTCCGACGCCTGCATCGGGACCGGAAAACCTCACCTCCGATCGCTCGACAAGGACCTTTCACTACCAGCCAATCAGATAGCCGGTAGCGATCTGGCCAATCAGATGGCGCCACATCACAACCACGTGATCGCTAGCGGCCACCTGATTGGCCAATTTGCAAGGTCCTATATGTACAGTCATGGCCAAAAGTTTTGAGAATGATACAAATATTAATTTTAACAAAGTCTACTGCTTCAGTTTTTCCAATGGCAATTTGCATATACTCCAGAATATCATAAAGAGTGATCAGCTTAACAGAAATTACTTGCAAAGTCAATATTTGCCTAGAAAATGAACTTTAACCCCCAAAACACATTTCAACATCATTGCAGTCCTGCCTTAAAAGAAGCAGCTAACATCGTTTTAGTGATTGATCGCCAGCCCTGTCCTCATCAACACCCACACCTGTGTTCATGAAACAATCAGTCATGATTAAGTAAGAATGACACCACTGGACACTTTAAAAGGAGGCTGGTGCTTGGTATCATTGTTTCTCTTCAGTTAACCATGGTTATCTCTAAAGAAACACGTGCAGCCATCATTGCACTGCACAAAAATGGCCTAACAGGGAAGAGTATCGCAACTACAAAGATTGCACCTCAGTCAACAATCTATCGCATCATCAAGAACTTCAAGGAGAGAGCTTCCATTGTCGTCAAAAAGGCTCCAGGGCGCCCAAGAAAGACCAGCAAGCGCCAGGATCGTATCTTAAAAGTGTTTCAGCTGCGGGATCGGACTACCAGCAGTGCCGAGCTTGCTCAGGAATGGCAGCAGGCTGGTGTGAGTACTTCTGCATGCACTGTGAGGTGGAGACTCTTTGAGCAAGGCATCGTTTCAAGGAGGGCAGCAAAGAAGCCACTTCTCTCCAGAAAAAACATCAGGGACCGACTGATATTCTGCAAAAGGTACAGGGAGTGGACTGCTGAGGACTGGGGTAAAGTCATTTTCTCTGATGAATCCCCTTGCCCTCCTGTTTGTGTGTTGTCTGATCATGTTTTTATGCCAGGGCATTCAAAGCAGATAGCCGCACACGCCTCTCAACGGAAAATGGACACAGTCTTACTCTTGTAAAATTCAACAAGGGCTGGATTTTCCAGACTTTTTAAGCCTTCCATATGACAGCAACCCAACCTAAATTCACCCAAAATGTTTATTTCTGTGTGTTGTTTTTTCAGCATATATGCATAGTTCCACATTGTTACATAGGTAGGGGATACATATTCGATAGCAATTTACAGTGACTGTTGCTGGTAGAAGAACATCCCTGGGTTGTCCAAGACCCAAAATCAGATGACTATCTCTCTTTCCCTAAATTATCATTTCCCTTAAATGTTGTCCAAAATGTTGTTGGCTGCTATATGTTAAATTTTCAGGACATTTATTTTAAGTCTGAGAAATATAGATAATATGCTTTGTAGACCTATTCAGGTCATAGCCTGACACGTTTTTTAACATGGTACAGACCTGGGTTTGCAGCCTGATTGAAGTTCATAATTGCAAAGTTCCGCGATGGCCTCACCTGCAATTCACCTAGTGGAATAGAGGTGCATATACAAAACCTAAGTTGACTTCACTTATGGCTGCTGCTGATAAAAAACATTCCTGAATTGTCCCACATTGTTAGTTAGATAGGGGATACGTATTTAATAGCAAATTACTGAAGAACATCCCTAGGTTGTCCATGGCCCAAAATGAGATGACTGTGTCTCTTTCCCTAAATCATTGTTTCTCTTAAATTTAGTCCCAAATTTTGGTGGTTGCTGTACGCTCCATTTTCTGGACATATCTTCCAGGCCTGAGAGATAGGGGTAGTATGCCCCTTAAACCTTTTTTAGGTCGCAGCCTAACACATATTGGAATTGGTACAGAACTGAGCTTAAAGCATGGTTCAATTCCATGATTGCATACTTCGACGATGGCTTGCTCTGGAATGCGCCTTGTTGAATAGTGCGCATATGCAAAGCCACAGTTGACTTCACTGAAGGTTGCTGCGGACAGAAAGCCATTTTGTTGGTTGTAACGAGAAAAGAAGGGGGGGGGACAAGAGGCGCAATAGTGCCCTTATCACTAGACACTAAATCAAAGCAGGTGAGTAAGAAGTGGTCACTCACCTATTCCAGTTGTGCCACCCACAACTGGTAAATAGACCTGATAGGATGAGTATCCTGATGGCTGCTGCTGGACTTCCACCGGTCTCCACACGGGTAGACGAAATCTGAAGTTTCGGGAAAGAAAGGTGTGCCACAGTCCGCGCTGCCAAAATCGCCCGCTTGTAAATAATGCAAGTAGCCGATGTCCAAATCAAACCTCTCTTTTATTTCTCCAACGCGTTTCAACGCCCTCCTGGCGTCTTCCTCAGGGATACTCCCTGAGGAAGACGCCAGGAGGGCGTTGAAACGCGTTGGAGAAATAAAAGAGAGGTTTGATTTGGACATCGGCTACTTGCATTATTTACAAGCGGGGGATTTTGGCAGCGCGGACTGTGGCACACCTTCCTTTCCCGAAACTTCATTTTGTTGGTTGTGTCACATTGAGGATACATATTTGATATCAATTTACAGTGAATGTTGCTGACCACTTGATAGCCTTCAAAAAATTCAGGTTGAAGGCCAGCTGATGCCCCTGTCAAACATAGATGACTACCAATATTGGCTGTGGACACTATTGCTGCAGTGTGCAGTTTATCAAGTAAAGTAGATAGTTTAATTGAAGCCTGTTGCTGCTGTATAGTGGCACTGCTGCAGTGCTACCAGCTGGGGCTGACCTGGAGGGTAGTTCAGACTGCACTGCAGACCTGGAGAAGGAGAGGAGTGCAATGTATTGTAGTGTGCCCTGCCAAATGGGTGAGAAAAGGCCCTTCAATATGAATAAGTGAGAGCACTCTCAAATGTATAGAGGATGGCCCTCCAAAATATAGATAACCTTTAGTGTCATGAACCATAGCTTTGCTTATGCCATTATTCTTAACAATGGGGCATGGCAAAAAATAAAGCCATTGCCCAACTCAACAACTATGAAATTCTTGGACCCTCCAAAAGTTATGTTAGAGGGTCCACTGTGAAAGCTCCCAAATGAGTGAGTAAGAGCCCTTTTAAATGTATAGAGAGGCCCGCCCAAATGTATAGAGGATGGCCCTCCCAAATGTATTGTACAGGGCCACCTGAGGGCCCTCATAAAACTCAGGTTTCTCAACACCTGCTGGCCCTCTGAAAACTTGAAGTGAGGGCTGTAGAATAACATATAGGTGATGATGGAGGAGGAGGAGGTCAAAGCCCAACGTATCAACAGTCATGTTGTAGCTGGCATTGTAAAGTGCTATGGAATATGTATTCCACTATCTGAGTAACAATGAGGGAGGGACCGACCAAATGTAGAGTAAGAGCAGTCCCTCACAAACATATGGTAAAGGGTCACCCAGGTCCCTCATAAAACTCAGGTTTCCTTACACCTGCTGGCCCTCTGAAAACTTGAACTGTGTTCCACAGAATGACATGGGGGTGAAGGAGGGCAAAGCCCAAAATATCAATGGGCATGTTGTAGCTGAGATTGTAAAGTGCTGGGGAATATCGAAATAAAAATTATGTATGATGGAGGGACCTACAAAATGTATAAGTGAGAGCCCTCTCAATTGTAAAAGGAAAAAAAAGGAAAAATGCCGCATGTGAACATACAGTAAAGGGGTTATTTTTTCTCATCTCATTTTGCCTTATATACATGTGATGCTGGAAAAACTATTTCTTAACCTTTTTGGGCTATTAAATGTGATTTAGGTTAGGTTTGGTAGTTGTTCTTGTGTATCTGTAAAAGTGGTGTAATCCAGCGACAAAGTTATTCCCATAAACCATATGTGAGTCAGAAATACATGCCGACATATTGTCCAGGCTCTTCCTATTCTGTTTCATCATGTTCCCACCCATTTCAGCCTTTTCCTCAGGCCCCCAGACCTCTTTGTAGGGTCTAGCAGAAATTTAATCGAATTTCCCGTTGACTTACATTGTACTCGCTATTCGGTACGAATACATGAGTGTTACAAACTCCTCTTTATGATTCTCCAGACAACAATTTCAATATTCGCTCATCACTAGTAAGTATAATAAAAGTAGTTATTTAAATTATACAGATCAGTCTGGGGACTACTATATATTCTGGAATGCTGTATTTGAGGCCTTGCTGGTGGTGGCTGGAGACAATTTGCAAAAAAACTGGTGAGAGGTTTAGTTTAAGAATTATTCTGGGGATTATAAAGTTTTATTACCAATATTTCCCTCTTGTTTACCATTAAAAAGGTACCAGGGATAGATATTGATTATGTATTACTGACTTCATAACACACCACTGTGGGGTGTCCTAACCTTTATAAATATATGTTTGTCTACACACCTGCTTATTGATTTACTCTTCTGCCTATAAATCCTTATGTATTTTTTATGTGTAGATGTTTTCTGAACTTTAAGGGTGTGTGCCCACATAGTGGTTTAGTGTCGGTTTAGCAGCGAAAACCGCCGGCGGTTTAGCATAGGTTTTATTTAAATTTATGTAAATCATTAGCAGTTTTAGGACTTACAAGTAACCTTATGTAATTTAGAAAACGCTGTGCACACATAGTGATGTGAGCAGATCTGCCAGCGGTTGGGCGGTTTCCCAGTGGTTTAGCAGCATACAACATGTCAATTCTTCTCAGCGGTTTTTGAGCGTTTCCATGGACAAAATCCTCCATAGAAAACCGCCGGAAAAACCGCTGGAAAAACCGACTGTAAAACGCTGTGCACACGCTGTAAAAACCGCTGGGAAACCGCTGAGAAGCTGCTGGAAAACCGCTGGTGACTTCTGAGCTCAGGAGTCTAGGCTCCTTGAATTTTCCAGTGGTTTACTGACGATTTGAACGTCACTAAACCACTATATGGGCACACAGCCTAAGTCTACAGATTAGTTGCTTGCTTTCATCTCTTAGAGACTAATAAATAAAAGACTTGTTTTAAGGTATTTGGTAATGTAATATATTAGATGTTGCCTGCATATACAGGGGGAGTGTGCATTACAGATTGTACAACTACAATTATTTAAAGCAATACGTAGGTAATGAGAATCCTATTGTAACACTGCATTTTTATCACTGAAGGTTATATTTATTTAGCACAGTGGTCCCCAACTCCAGGCCTCGAGGTCTGCCAACAGTGCATGTTTTCAGGATCTCCTTAGTATTGCACAGAGGCTGAAATCATTACCTGTGCATTTGATCACATTAACACCTGTGCAATACTAAGATCCCAGTCACACATAACGAGATCATTAGTGAGATCATTGTAACTGTGACGTTACAACAATCTCTCCAGTGATGTTGTTATGTGTGACACTCAGCAGCGATCAGGCCCCTGCTGTGAGGTCGCTGATCCCTGCAAAGGGCACAGGACCATTTTTTGGTCATTGGTCTCCCACTGGTCAGCACGCATCGCTGTGTGTGACAGCGAGAGACCATCGACCACAGATCTCACAGGCTGGCAACCATGATAAACACGGGGTATCTAGGCAGCGCGCACTGCCTGGATACCCAGTGTTTATCATAGTTACCAGCATCCTCCCTGCTTAGCTCAGCCTGTAAGCAGGGAGGACACTGGTAACTATGATAAACATCGGGTAACTAAGCAGCGCACGCTGCCTAGATACCCGCTGTTTATCATAGTTACCAGCTTCCTCCTTGTTTACAGGCAGCGCTAAGCAGGGAGGACGATGGTAACTATGATAATCATAATATTTATTCATTTATATAGCGCTATTAATTCCAAAGCACTTTACATACATCAGTAATGCTGTCTCTCTTGGAGCTCACAATTGAAATATCCTATCAGTATGTCTTTACAATGTGGGAGGAAACAGGAGTGCCTGGAGAAAACCCACGCAAACACGGGGAGAAGATACAAACTCCTTGCAGATGTTGTCCTTAGCGTCCTTGGTGGGAATTGAACCCAGGACCTCAAGACCCCAGTGCTGCAAAGGCTGCAGTGCTAACCACTTGAGTCACCGTGCTGCCACAGAGACTAATCACTAGGTATCCAGGCAGTGCGCGCTGCCTAGATACCCGCTGTTTATCATAGTTACCAGCTTCCTCCCTGCTTACAGGCTGAGCTAAACAGGGAGGACACTAGTAACATCGCTTAAAGCGATGTGGGAGGTGGCTCCCATGTTCCTGATCGCTGGGGAGATCTGCCTGTTTGCCTGTTTGACAGCTCCCCAGCGACCAGGTAACAACGCTCCAGCGATCCCGGCAGGTCGTTATCACTGTCGGGATCGCTGGAGCGTCGTTGTGTGTGATGGGACCTTAAGGAAATCCTGAAATCCTGCACTGTTGGCGGCCCTCGAGGCCTGGAGTTGGGGACCTCTGATTTAGCATGTTATTTCCCCATCACTTTTATCAGCACTAATGTGACAACTGATAACAATATTCCACTGGTGGTTTTGCACACAAAACCTATAATGGAGCAATTGTCTAACAACGTTAAGTATATTTATATAATAACTGGTTTATTAAAGCAAATGCAAGAAATATGTTGAAGACAAGGCTAAAAAACCTGTAGTGTAATGAAGGTCTGCTGATGTTATGTTGCTCTATCTTTTTTTTTGTTAGCTCAGTAGTGTTCCATCTTATTTGGGACAAATTAATTCATGAACTTCATCCAAACTTCAGCCATATTCATGAATTTCCAAATTTAGATTAATCTGATTTTCAATCCAAGAATAAATTCTTGCATTAAAGAGGACCTGTCACCCCCATGGTGATATGCTAACTGAATGCAGCGTATCTGCTGCATTCAGGGAAGAGGTACCACGTGTTTCTACCCCCCCCCCCTGTAATTTGCTAAAAAGACTTTGTAAAGTATACAGATAAGGAGTCCAGAGGGACTTACTCAGTAATGAGTCATTGCTGTTGCTGGTGTCCTCACTGCTTCCAGCCCTCTATGTGCCACCTCCAGCCCTCTCTTGTTCAGCCTCCTGGATGTGTCATTGCTAAGGGCTGGAGGTGGCACAGAGAGGGCTGTAAATGGCACAGAGAGGGCTGGAGGCAGGGAGGACAGCACAGCAAAAGCGATGACTCATTACTGAGAAAGTCCCTCCGGATTCCTTATCTATACACTTTGTAAAGTCTTTTTAACAGCTTACAGGGGGACTAGAGACATGGGGGACCCCTTCCCTGAATGCAGCAGACACACTGCATTCAGTGCTGCATTCAGTTAGCATAGCACCAGGGGGTGACAGGTCCTCTTTAAATACTATAATAATAATGATAATGTGGCACTCATCCTAGTCTGCTTAAACACAAATTTAACATTAAACAAAGGTAAGCGGCACAATTAAATAGATTATAACAATAAAGAAATATAGATTTAAAGATATAAAATATAGAATCTGTATTTCTATATTTTTATAATCTATTGAATTGTGCCGCTTACTTTTGTTTAATGTTAAATTTGTGTTTAAGGGGACTAGGATGAGTGCCACATTATCATTATTATTATAATTAGTATGTAATGGGCTCACTACGCTTTATGCAGACACCTCCTGATAATAACCATTCCAGCTGTCAGGTAATGCTATTACTTTCTGGTATCAGTCTTACTAGCCGTATGGGGTTAATTTTTTTCCAAAGGCACTAATGAATGCACGTGTCCTTGTCTATTTGACCATAGTCTCCAGTGTTCTCTTATATCAGATGCCAGTAGAGAAAAGACCCAGCAAGACACAGGCAGTGACTAGAGTAGGACCCAGTTACTAGATACATCTTAACGTTGGCAACTGGGTGGATTATTGAATTGGCCACTTCTATAATGCTAAGTATCTCAATTTGCTACAATGAGAATTCCAATGTCTATATTTCTATATTTTTATAAGCTATTGATTTGTGCCGCTTAACTTTGTTTAAGGTCCTCTTTAGGCCACGTGCACACGTTGAGTATTTGATGAGTTTTTAATCTCAGGATTTGTAGCCAAAACCAGGAATGGATAATTAAATACAGAAGTGGTGCAGGTATTTCTATTACACGTTTCCTCTGATTGCTTCACTCCTGGTTTTATCTACAAATCCTGAGGTAAAAATCTCACCAAATACTCAGCGTGTGCATGTGGCCTAAAAGGCACGAGTGGACACAACTCTTTCTTCGTTATTCCCAAGAAAATTTGTTTTATTGTATCTAGAGGGAATCTGTCAGCAGATTTTTTTGCCATGGAATCTTATAGCACTATGTTTTAGGGGCAGAGAGCCTGGTTCCAATGATGTGTCACTTTCTGGACTGCTCAGTTCAGTTTTGCTAAAATCCTAGTTTTCACTGTTGTAGATATTGCAGTGTTCAAATGTGTCGCCCTGCCAGTACAGGTAACAACAGACTAACCTAAAACATGGATGGATTTCCACAGTGGGTATTCCAAACACATAAAACACCTTCCACACCAGACCTGTAGGGGGGAGCCTCACTTGCTGCCATAAGCAAGATCCCCTATAAATACCAGTTCTGGGGGCAGAGTTAGGGAGAGTGTGCAGTTGCTAGAACTGTGAAGACGTCCTAGTGTGTCGGAGCTGCGCTAGGCCCGAGCCAATTGACAACCGAGCAGTTATCAGCCTAACCAGTGCAGTGAGTCGTGCACACTGATGAATGCGATTACTAACCGCATTCATTCACCACCAAGTAAACTGCAAAGACAAAGTGCAAAAATCCACACAAGAGTAACACAAAAAGCACTCTGTTATAATGACAATGATGGGGCGAGAGATGTTCCTAAGAGATTGTTCCTAAGGTAAGGTATGATAATGCTGTTATAGCATACAATAAGCTGATTTCAGAGGGGACACTCTCCAGGGGCTAATAAGAATGAGTCCACCTTTTTAAAAGTAAAAAATAGCCCTGATGAAGTGGTCTGTAGTATAACGAAAAGCGTAAGAACAATAAAAGGTGTTGCCATTAACGTTCCTGCGACTCCTTGGAATCTTTGGATCTATTGAATAAATGGCAGCGCATTTACAACCTCCCTTTCTTCCACTGCTTAAATAGCAAGAAGTGAATCAGGCACCGCAGGAGAGGATATAGAGGTAGTCCACACGAAAGTTTCCCACTGCAACACAGGTGACAGAAAAGCAGAGGAGTTCAGGCCAAGTTTTACACGAGGCAGGGACTTCCACAATTAAAAAGTGGCAAGGAGGCCTTAAACTCACTCACTGTGGAGATCCAGAAGTGTTTCCCAACCACCGGAGAGTACCCTGGACATTACCTGCAATTCCACCAGTAAAGGTACAGAAACAACTTACGGTGTGTGTGTCGATTCCTCAGTCCCTGACCTTGTCCACTACAGAGACTGCCACAGCTGCCCGGCAGCATAGCCAACTTCCTGCATCCATCCCTGTCACCTCACCACAGCCCCGGGGACCCTGCTCCGCCTGTGGGGAGCTATACCTCCCAGCTGCACGACCATCATCCCTAGAGGACCCCGGCAGCGCTGGTGCCATCACCAGAAACCACAGGTCACGTCACGACAAACTTTTATTCTTTTTATACCCTTTCAATTATTTCCCCAATTTTCAGTTGACCACCAGGGATACGGTTTAGGGCGGGCCACCAGTGACATTCCCTCAACTCCACGTCCGGGTTTCGAGTTCCCACAGACCCCTGGGTGAATCACAAACTGCTGAGCTGTGTATAAACCCACCCATATACCTATTTGACAGTTTCCTGAGTATACTGTGTATTATGCGCAAGCTGCTACTCATTCGTGGAGTCTGGCTACATACTGTAGATTAGGTGGTCTGGCCTGCACATGAATTACAGAAAAACCCTGGCACACTCAGAGTTGAGAAAAAAGCAATTAGTTTCTTTCTAGAATTTTTTTATTATTTTTGTGTAGTTCATGAGACAATCAGACGTTTCGGCCCAACATGAGCCTTCATCAAGTGATTCTGTATAAATACAATTCAAATAAAACAAAAATTCATACATGGTTTTGGTGTAAAGTACATTCATGTGTTAACAGGCCGAGTGATGTTTGGTCTGTGCGTGTTCGTGATGGAGATGACGTGAGGGGGAGTTTTTTCGTGAAAGTGACGGGGGTAAAAATGACGTGAAAAAGTGTTATTCAAGTGGTGTGTGACCAGAGAAAAAAGAGAGATACAAGGAAAGAAACGGAGAAAAATAAAATAAAGTGGAAATAGTATCAAGAAGAGCTTATTTCCACTTTATTGCGCTTCTGAATGACATTATCATGCCCAATAGGGTGTGATAACAATGGAGCAAGGAGAGACATGGAGGCTGAGAGACCGCCCACACGTCACCCAAAGGTCTAGACAATAGGGAAAATGTAAGTTATAAACAGCGTTTTTACAACCATTATGCTTCACATTTAGGTCAGACAGGGATGGTTAGAGTTATAGTAGGAAGCTGCAGGGACGGGTAGTGATAGGTTTGGAGGCATAAATGACCTGACAGGTTCCCTTTAAACTTATGGGACATATACAAATATTAAATATTTAACTAAAATATCTATTTTATGCAGTGGCATAACTACACTCTGTGCAGAATTATTAGGCAAATGAGTATTTTGATCACATGATACTTTTTATAAATGTTGAGCGTCAACTACCAATTAAGTAAATCAGGTGATGTGCATCTCTAGAGATGTATTATCTACACTTCCCAATGCTGTGATATCTTGATCTGACAGTATATCATCTTCTTCTTCATTCGCAGGTATGGACACATTGACTCACTAGTGGCATATCTAACTTCTGCTGTATCCAATCTCACTGTGTGCGTCTCATGTAATTGATGGTATGGACACATTGACTCACTAGTGGCGTATCTAACTTCTGCTGTATCCAATCTTGCTGTGTGCCTCTCATGTAATTGATGGTATGGACACATTGACTTACTAGTGGCGTATCTAACTTCTGCTGTATCCAATCTCAATGTGTGCCTCTCATGTAATCGATGGCAAGACATATTCTCCCATCGTCTTTTTACCTTAGAAATATGCCTATGCTCTCCTCCTGCCTGTGTCTCTCTCTCCTGCTGATCCGGCCCCAAATATTTCTCTTAGCAGAAATTTGTTAATTGTTCCCTGGTGTGTTGTATCCTTCCTTCTCCTCTGACCCCTCCCTTCTATATACCTGGCATATTGTCTGATGACCACAAGAGTTATAAATTGCAAAGTCTATGGCCTCTGTGCCTTGGCCTCTGTGATTTTCCAAAGTGGGATTTTAAAAGTGGACTGCAGAGATATTCCAGAGTTAACCAGAAGGTAACAACTCTACCCGTCTACTAACTCTCATAATTTTTCTTTGACCAATATATAAATGTCCTTCAGTTCAATGCCTTTATATCTATGTGCATTAGTCATCCACTTTTACTGCCCAATTCCCCCTCCATCACCCTTTATCCACATCAGCCCCTCTCTACTACCCTTTACTATATCCTGCTCCCATACTCTCTTCACCCTACTCAATAAGCTAAGCCCATCATATTCCAAGGTCTTGCATTAACAAAAACTATGTCATAGGGCCAAAAATTACTTGCTCCTTCTCTTTCTACTACTGCTCATGTCAGGTGATATTTCTCCCAATCCTGGACCACCCTCTTCCAACTTCAACCCCCCCCACCTCACATAGAAATCCCACTAATCTCATTAGCATTACCTGCACACCTTCATCTCCCACTTTTAAATGTGCCCTCTGGAATCCACGGTCTGCATGCAACAAACTTCCCTTTATCCACAACTACTTTCTCAGTAACTCTCTTAACCTTTTGGCCCTCACTGAAACCTGGATCCAGGACTCAGACACTGCTTCCCCTGCTGCTATCTCCTACGGCGGTTTAAACTTCTCCCATTCCCCGAGACCTGGAAACAGACATGGTGGTGGAGTTGGCTTAATAATGTCCCAGCAATGTACTTTCCAGGTCATTCCCACTGCTCCATCACTCTCATTCCCTTCTTTTGAGGTCCACACAATTAGGCTGTTCCGTCCCTCCCCTTCTCCTCAGAGTAGCGGTGGTTTACCGGCCCCCAGGTTCACCCACCCACTTCCTCGACCACTTCTCCGCATGGCTGCCGCACTTCATGTCCTCAGAATTACCAACCCTCATCCTGGGAGACTTTAACATTCCCATAAACAGCCCCAACTCCCCATTTGCATCCCAGCTCCTATCTCTAACCACTTCTCTTGGCCTCTCACAGCTCTCAACCTCTGAGACACACAAGGATGGTAACACCCTTGAAATGGTCTTTTCAACACTCTGCTCTACCTCCTCCTTAGACAACTCATCTTCTCTCTCTGATCACAACATTCTCTCCTTCACACACACAAACCCTCGCCCATCACAGCATAGTCCGACCTATCACACATTCAGAAATCTATAGGCCATTAACCCTCATACATTCACAGACGCTCTTCATTCATCACTGTCCCCAATCTCCTCCTTCTCGTGCCCCAATCTGGCTGTGAATCACTACAATGATACTCTCAGAAGCACCCTGGACCAAGTAGTGCCCCTCACCCTCAGAAACTCCAAACACAGAGTAAAACAGCCCTGGCTTACATCACAAACTCGATTCCTCCAGCGATGCTCCAGGAGTGCCGAGCGCCTATGGAGGAAAACCCGCACACCAGAAAACTTTATCCATTATAAATTCATGCTAAAAACCTACAACTCTGCCCTTCACCTTGCCAAATAGACCTACTTCACCACCCTGATCTCCTCACTATCCAACAACTCAAAGAAACTCTTTGACACCTTTCACTCTCTCCTCACTCCGAAAGTGATGGTCCCTACCAGTGACCTCTGTGCTGATGATCTAGCTTCTTACTTCACAGAGAAAATAGAAAACATTTGTCAGGAAACCAGCTCCCAACCTTCAAGTATGGTTACTCCCATCTATCCCCACATCCCCTCTGGCTCACTCTCCATTTTTGACCCAGTCACAGAAGAAGAAGTCTCCAGGCTCCTCTCGTCCTCACGTCCCACTACCTGCATCACTGACCCCATTCCCTCACATCTACTCCAGACCCTCTCTCCAGTGGTCCCTATTCACTTAACCACAATCTTTAATCTCTCCCTCTCTACTGGCATCTTCCCCTCCACCTTCAAACACTCTATTATTACTCCACTACTAAAGAAAACGTCCCTTGACCTATCCTGCACAAATAACTACAGACTTGTCTCCAATCTCCCCTTCATCTCAAAACTCCTGGAGTACCTGGTCTACACCCGCCTCACCCATTACTTCTCCACTCACTCTCTTTTAGATCCATTACAGTCCCATATTCCTTCATATATTACAATGTACCCCCTTAGTCCTCTATGTATTATTATGCAGTCCATATTCCCCCATTCATAAGGCACCTCCATAGTCATCCAATTATTAGAATGCACCACTAGTATCCTCCATATAGTATAATGCAGCCTCATAGTCCTCCATATAGTATAATACAGCCTCAGAACTCTTCTTATAGTATAATGCAGCCTCATAGTCCCTCTATATAGTATAATGCAACCTCCTGTCCCTCCATATGGTATAATGCAGTCTCACATCTCTCCATATAGAATAATGTAGCCTCATATCTCTCCATATAATATAATGCAGCCTCATATCTCTCTATATAGTATAATGCAACCTCACATCCATCCATATGGTACAATGCAGCCTCATATCCCTCCATATAGTGTAATGCAGCCTCATATCCCTCCATATGGTATAATGTAGCCTCATATCCCTCCATACAGCATAATGCAGCCTCATAACTCTCTATGTAGTATAATGCAGCCTCACATCCCTCCATATAGTGTAATGCAGCCTCATAGCCCTCTATACAGTATAATGCAGCCTCACAGCCCTCCATATAGTATAATGCAGCCTCATATCCCTCTGTACAGTGTAATGCAGGCTCAGTTTTCAATATAGTGCAGCCTCAAAACTCTCCATATAGTGCAGCCTCATAATTCTCTATATAGTGCAGCCTCAAAGCTCTCCATATAGTGCCATCTCATAGCTTTCCATATAGTGCAGCCTCATAGCTCTACATATAGTGCAATCTCATAGCTCTCCACATCGTGCAGCTATATATCTCTGTATATGGAAGCCTCATAGCTCTCCATATACTGTAGCCTCATAGCTCTCCATATAGTGAAGCCTCATTGCTCTCCATATGGTATCATCCCCCATAGTCCTCTGGCCACCTTGCATTCACTTATTAAAAAAAAATAAGTCTGTACTTACCTCTTCTGGTTCCCCCATTGCTGCCATTCTCCTTATAAAAACTGAAGAGAAGCCTCAGGAGGAGGTGCGAGGAGGTGGCACCAGCCTGCCAAATACGTTCCACAGTGGAGCACAGATGGAAAGCAGGCAGTGCTAAGAGGAAGCAAAGGGAGGGGCAGCAGCAGTATGAAGCGAGAAGTTCCCCTCTTCACCTCTCCCCTCCTCTACCTGACACATGGGTCCCATAGCTGCGTATGTTGCCATGCAGTGTCGTACATCTATGTGAAGTGGGTGCCTGGCGTAGGGATCGGCGGTTGCTGTGAGCAGCAGGAAGTGCTGGTCCTTGTATGTCCGGGCCCAGTCGCAGCCGCGACCCCTGCGACCGCGATCGTTACACCCCTGATTTTATGTTTAAAAGGAGCTTGACAACTGATTCATGCTGCCTGAAACATGGAAAGAATAGATTAGGGTCTAGCTCCATTATTTCATATGTTTACATTTACATGATAACGTAAAGCCTGCAAAGAACCATGCAATATAAGTGACAAGTCCAAGAAGCCTGTGCCTGATGGATACTCTCTGTCTCACTACCCCACTACCTTCTGATTTTTGGGTATCAAAAACTGTTGGATTCCTTTTTGAATTTTGATATTAAAGGAAAAATAACTCATAGTCAAAATCTCTATAAAGAAAATGTTGGCTTATATTGAGAAGCTTGAAATTTCAGACGGCATGATTAGGTGTCACCAAACTAAAGACATTCTTGCATTTGCCCCCAGCTAGTAATGTTACTAAATGGAAGTACATTTTCCTTTCAGTTAGCCCATATGTATTAAATGTCACTCACACACTTCAACTGTCAGCAAGAAGCCCGACTTTTACATATTCTGCTGTGTAATTGAAAATGTTTTACTCTTATAAAATATTGTACTACACCGAAAAACAAGCATGGAAGCAAAATAACATACGGTAAAATTGCTGAAAGCAGAGTTTAAAGTTACTATTAAAGAACCATTTTTACACACTTGATTGCTATAATTAAATAAGTAGAACAATTTACACATTGGAAAAAGGTTTTCAATCACTCAGATGCTTGTACCAACACATTTACGCTGCATGTCCTTACAATAAAGACTAAGTACCGTATTCTTTGCTTTATAAGACACACATGAATATAAGATGCACCCCCAAAGTTGGTGAAGAAAAAGAGAAAAAAGTAATTTTTAATGATAAATGGGGTCCGTCTTATAATGCCAGTGTCCGTCCAACAAATCATATAGGGTATATGTCCCTCATAGCACCTTCATCCTGGTACATTGTCCCTCATCCTGGGATATAGCCCCCCATCCTAAAATTAGCACCCTTATTTTGGATATAGCCCCCTTGTGCCGGCACACATCCCCCAGTGATCCCCTATTGCTGGCACACGTCCCCCCTGTGCTGGCACACATTCCTTATTGATGGCACACGTCCACCATGGCTGGCACACATCCCCCATAGCTGTCACACGTCCCCCATGGCTGGCACACGTCCCCCATATCTGGCACATGTTACCTGTGTCTGGCACACGTCCCCTATGACTGGAACACATCCCCCATGACTGGCACACGTCTCCTGTGGCTGGTACACATCCCCTATGGCTGGCACACATCCCCCATGGCTGGCACATGTTCCCTGTGGCTTGCACACATCCCCTATGGCTGGCACACATCCTCTTTGGCAGGCACACGTCCCCTATGGCTGGCGCACGTCCCCTGTGACTGGCACACATCCCCCATGGCTGGCACACCTCCCCAATGGCTGGCACACGTTCTCTGTTGCTGGCACACATCCCCTATGGCTAGCACACATCCACTGTGGCTGGCACATGTTCCCTATTGATGGCACACATCCCCAATGGCTGGCACATGTCCCCCATGGCTGGCATACATCCTCTGTGGCTTTCACATGCCCCCTATGGCTGGCACACATCCCCTATGGCTGGCACAAGTCCTCCTGTGCTCGCTATTGCCCCCATGCTTCTGCCTATAGTAAAATAAAAAACGCTTTACTTACCTTCTCCAGCGCTGTCCTCCTGGTGTCTCCCTGCTTGCCATTGCGCTCCTCCACTTCCTAGTTTTCAGTGCCAGTCATGTGCTCAGCACAGCAGATAGACATCATCTCTGCGTGCCAAATCACAGTGGCAGCAGGGAGACCGGGGAGACACCGGGAGGACAGCACTGGAGAAGGTACGTAAAGTTTTTTTTTATTTTACTATGGGCAGCAGCATGGGGGCCATACCGAGCACGGGGGGGGCATGTGCCATCACTGGGGGGGGTGCAGGCACATATAATATGCGCTGCTTCCCCAGTCTATTACCACGGTGTGGTTTCAGCACTGCGGTGGTGGACAGCGGCAGTGCATATTATATGAGCAAGGGCACGTGAGCTCCCGCTGCCTCCTGCAGCCTGCACCAGCCTGCCTCAGCCTCCCTCAGCCCCCAAACAGGCTCCAGAACTGCCCCCACCTCCCCTGCAGTATAATCCGTATATTCAGATTATAAGATGCACCCTCCACTTTCCCCAAAAATTTAGGGGAACAAAAGTGCGTTTTATAATCCAGAAAACATGGTACTTGATTTTAGAGCAGTTGTTTTTCATTATTTCTTACTACTTATTAAACAGGTGCATAATTATTAGGTATGTACTGAAAGACACAGACAGAAAAGGGCCCCTGTGCAAGAACAACATATAGGCCCTTTGCAGTCCAAGAGATTTTAAAAATGCAAACTTGCATCGGCTTTGGAGGTAGAAATAGGCCCCCTCTTACCTCTTGAACCTCTCTACGGCACCACAGGTTGCACCAATGGTTTGTCCGCTTCTGAAGGTATGCTGAAGTGTATGTGCTCACTCTGGACCTGAGTGAACTCGGGTGCCCACAGGGAGACTGCAGCCGCCCTGTACTCACCATGTGTGGTGGGTGCAGAGCGACTTCTTCCTCCATGCACCTGAATTCAGCTGCTTCCGACTCCTCAGCATGAAATGAACATGCTGCGGGGGAGCAACCTGAACCGCAGCTAAAAGAACGCTGTGGTCGGGTTAAGCACAGTGGGCATGGGATTTCTTAAAATCCCATCCACTATGCTGATATTGTACTATGCAGCATTTTGGATGCAGCAGCAAGACTCTGCGTCCAAAACGCTGTGTATCCTTATCGTGTGCACGCACCCTTAGTAGCAAAGCCTAGTCTTTGCCAAAAGTCTTCTGTGTCACATACAAAGAGACCATTATTCTAAAGGACAGAGAGTAGGTAATGCATCTTCTACCATATATTGTATTAAGACCCAGTCGTTTGATGTTATATAAGCAGGATATACATGGAACAGATATACAGAGTCAATTTTAGCCAAACTGGGGACCTGGGTGAAATTCAAATTGAGTCCCCAATCCTGGAATATTCTAACAACAACACTGTTAGGGTAGGTTCATATGAGCATATAAAAAATAATTCAGTTTCATCCAGATGAATGGACGATTTTATTTTCATCGGTATACAATCTTTATTTTTACAGCAACAGCTATTGATCGTTTTTAACGGCCACCACCAGTTGCTGCGAATTGTGGGACATAGCGATGCTATAGACGAATCAGACCACAATGTGATAGTAAGCCAACTTTTCTTTTGATAACTTCACAACAAATAGCAAAGTTTGATTTCTGGCAAGATATGGGCAGCAACAGTGAAGAACCACACAATACAAATTAAGTGTGAGCTTCATGAAATATTATACCCAAGGCTATGCCACTCCCACCCTTCTCCAGTATTGGACCTACCCAGGATTTTACCATGACTGTGGCACATGCTTCTCCCAAGTTTATTATCTTACACCCATCTCCCACACTAACTACAATTAATTGTGGGTACACCTTTAAGCCCCAAATAACCCTTTTTACAGCTAACAAATTGAACAACAACAATGTGTATACAGTGCACTGTTTTCCTTATCCGTACACTCGGAGCAGCAATAATTAATGATTTAGAAATAAACTTGCTACTTTAATGTCCGGCCACTAGGTTTAAAAAAGCCTTTTCTGGGCTACAGAGTCCAATGGTACATACAGATGCAAATGAAGATTAATAAACTGTCTCAATGAAGTCTTTACATGCTGAGCTCCTCTCCAGTTCTTGCAATGCGGTGTCCCTTGAAACATTTTAAACCCCACTACCTTTTCCTACCTGACTAGACTAATTGTGACCATCCATATTTAGTTTCATGCTGATCAAAGCACCTCTGTGTTCCTCCCATCGACACTGAACTCCTTCTCCAACCGTCTCCTTCTTCAACCATCTGATCATGTGCAGGGTATAGCAGCAGCATAGGTATCCATGGTTACAGCCATTCATATCTTGGTGTCTGATGAACCCTAGTGGCCATACTACGTTACTGTAGTAGGAATTTGCTCATTTGAAGGACAAGAGCAGTATTAACACTTGCAGATATCAACCTGCAATACATTTACAGGACCATTTACAATTTCCAATGCTTAAGAATTGCAGTGCATCTGTAATAATTGTATGCTATACTGTGGTTCCATATGGCATCAAATTTTTTTTCCCGCACTCATAAACTTAAATAGCTGAGTCTCAACCAATTTACAATAGAAACTAATGCAAGCTGAAATTTTTTTCAAACACAGATTTGGTCAGTGAAAAAATAAATGACTCGTCTGCACTTCCTCATTGAGTAACATTCAGCGGAGTGCTGTCCATTTATTTCAGATAGGGCTTAGAACAAAAATACGGTTGTATGAATCCCTACCCTTAACAGTTCAAGAATAGAAAATATTAGCTGTTCTGCCCATTCATGAGCAGAAAAATAAACATTCTTAGAGTTATGCTAGTTATGACCCGTAGAGGTCATTAGCTGCCTGTTTACGTTGTTTAGATGTTCAAGATGATCTAGCAGAGCTCTTATAGTTACAAGAGTCTGTCCCCTTTAAGACGTAATGTGTGCCAAGGGACCGCCCCTCTCCTTCCTTGGGAGAAAGACATCCTGGTAGTCAGTTTTCAGTTTTCAGTGAGAAGATAAGATCTGTGTTTCTGGCTCTCCTTCCCTTCAGCTTTCCTTTTGTCAGAGGATTCCAGTAAGAGTAAAATGCAGTTACATTTTTTTGTGTAGAATCTGAGTGAGCATGTTATAATCCAGCCACTGTTACAGAGAAAACTGTGAGATAGATGAAAATGTGTTATAACCTGTAATTCTTCATGTTAGCATGTTTGCATTGTATGTAGATAAAGGTACTTCTATGTAGAATACTGTAAAGTGAAGTGTTTTGTGCTCTGAGATACACCATTTGAATTAGTGTCTTCAGGAAAGCTTACAGCCTGCAATGATCGAGCCGCTGCTCCACTGCCTCCGGAGATGCTAACCCACCACCACCACAGCTGCCGCCTCTCCATCACCAGATCTGCTGCAAACCGGACCTACTGTTTCCTCCCCATTGCCCCGTGGAATGTAAGCCCGCAAGGGCAGGATCCTCTCCCCTCTGTATCAGTCTGTCATTGTTAATTTGTTTACTGTAAACCAGATCTATAATTTTGTATGTAACCCCTTCTCATGTACAGCACCATGGAATGAGTGAGGGCCCTTGACGGTGAATTACGAGCTTACGTATTTTGGCCCAAAATATCTACTAACACCTCACATTTTCATCTTTAGTGTTTTGTTGCATCTTTTTTTATCTGCAGTTTGAGGCTGGGCCCTCTGGGGGGCGTCTGTCATTTGTGAGACATATAATCAGTGCGGAGCAGCCAGCCTGATCTAATAGCAGGGCGTGACCAATAGGCTGCTCTGACACTGTGCTTCACTTGTACCTGAGTGGCAGACCCCTATGGTAACCTTGTGTCAGTAAATGCCACCAGTCACCTCCCTGACAGCATGGCCGGACGCTGGTTCTACAACCACCCCCATCTGTGGATTGTAGGTGACTGAGCACAGGTATACAGACACCTGTGTTGACTCTCAGAGGAGCTGCTGCTAGGTGCAATGGATATTTACCAGGCAATATTTTGGTGATTTTTTTTCTGATTTTATGTCCTATTCAGTGAATCTCAAGATATTCTAATTCACTGAGATTCACCTGTACTTAATAGCTGCAGAAGTGGGGCAGAAGTGCTGCAACATCAAAAACACACCATAAGTTCTTCGTGGAAATGTAGCCTAATTTAGCTTAATTATGCCCATAAAAAGTCATTTGAAGATTTTCATTGTTTGCAAAGAAAGTAAAATAGTCAAATTCTAGTTATCTATTTAGATGATCAAAAAGATACAATACACTGTAGTGAATTGTTTCCCATGTTTACTTTATTTTATTACATTTTCATTTTTGACATTATATTTCCCTTGACACAAAATAGTTATTATTGCTCCTGTCACTCTTTTATAACTTCAATAACAACATAAAACCAAAGGGTTGCTAAAGGTTTTTGGCAGAGAATATAGTATTTCTGCTTCCTGAAATATATGAAATTAGACATTTCTGTTGAGAAAAAGTCATCTTAATCTTCATGTCTTTAATATGTGGTGTAAAGGAGTTATTTTCATTAATAAATAAAATACAACGGAATTGTTATACTGCAAGCAGAGAAACTTCGAAATTGAGAAGGGCAACTAGGATAATTTTGAAATTTACAATCAGGAAGTAAGATATGAGAATATAATCTATATAGGGTATCCTATACTTATATATCCTATATAGGAAGAAGAGTATTCAAGCTTCAGGACTGCATTTAAAAAGTAGATATTTATGTCATAAGATTTAAAATCATGTTGCCATTAACAGCATCATAGGAAAATACAGTGGGGGGGGACAGAATGTAAGGGTTGTTTCGAATGCTAGCTTTGTTATTTTCAGAGTGATTGCGATAACTGGCAATAAGTTTTTTACAACACTTTGGAGAAATTTTGGCCCGCTTATCTATACAGAAATGTTATAATTCAGCTATAAATGCTTGATTGCAGTTGTTGCTTCCCTACCAGTTTTTAGGTTTATAGGGTAATCACTTTCTCCTCCCATCCACCACGACAGCCCTCAGGAGGTTGCCTCTCGGCCCTAATAGGGGCAGGAACACAAAGAGGTTAAATAGCCCCTCCCAACCTCCTCACACTAGTGTTTCCTGTCCCTATGGGGCGTGAAGAGGTCTCCTGAGGCTGTGGGCTCGCAGTCCTCTCACCTGAACCGGCTGGGGTCGATCGGCCTTCGGTTCCTTCCTCCTGTCCGCGGCTTCTTTCCTGGCGGTGCCGGCCTGCACCGCCCTCCAGCGCCCTTGGGCAACGCTGGGCGGGTGCTATCTGGCCGGGGTCCTTCGTGAGCTCCCCGGGCTCTTCCTGCCTCCTCCGGCGGTTTGCGGCTGGATGTGACATCTCGCAATGCAGCGCGCATCACTTCCGGGTTGCGGCCCGTGTCACTCCCGGCTCCGGACGTCTGGCTTTGCGGTGATGGCGGCCACTGCGGGGGCCGGCGGGAGCGGGGAAGCTTTTGGCACAGGGTGCCTTTCAGGACCAGCAGTGCTCTACTACAAAAGGGTCCTTGGTGGGCTCCACAGGTAAGCCTCTGCAGTGATGTCGGCGCAAGATGTGGTCCCTGCCCCTGCAGTTGCGGAGCCCGGCTCTGCCTCAGCCACAGTAGGTACTGGGTGTGAGGCCCACTCCTGTCCCTCCACACACTGGATTAGTTTCATTCCTTCTCTCCCTGTTCTGTGTTTCAGGGAGAAAAGGAGCAGGCACAAAAGAAACCCAAATCCCAGCCCCGCAAATGCGGCGTCTGTAGTCAGAAGCTGTCCTCTTCCTACAAGAAACTTCTGTGCCTGGGGTGTACCGACAAGGTCCTGAGAGACGAAAAGCCGTCCCTGATGGACGAACTGAAGGCTCTCATCAAGTATGAAATCCGGTCCTCCCTAGCTACGGTTACGCAACTCCCTCCGGCAGCCCCGTCCAAAAAACGCAAGGTCGTACCGGAGGATTCGGACCCCGAGCCCTCGGAGGCCTCTGGTTCCGATGAGGCGTTGGCGGTGGACTCTGATTCCCCTTTGCCTATGGATAGGGAAGAGGATGCTCCCAGAAGGTTTTATTTCTCCTCAGAGGATATTGCGCAACTGGTGTCCGCAGTATGGGATACGATGCAGGTGGAGGAGGTAACTCTTACCCCCTCAGTTCAGGATATTATGTTTGGAGGCCTTAAGTCTAAACAGATCCCTGTGTTTCCCATCTATGACAGTTTAAAGGAGATGATTCTGGATGAGAGGAAGTTTCCGGAACGTCGTTGGGTTGAAGGGTCGGTTCCCTCTGGATCCTGCAGTGTACAAGCTGTGGTCCGACGTCCCCAAGATGGATGTCCAGATTGCTAAAGTGGCCAATAAAACCACCCTGCCGTTTGAGGACTCTTCTCAGCTGAAAGATCCTATGGACAGGAAAGCTGATAGCCTGTTGAGGCGTTCTTGGGAGTCTTCTTCCTTTCTGGTGTCAGCGAACGTCTCTGCTACCTGTGTCGCCCGGAGTTTAGCCCGCTGGTTAGATCAGCTGGAGTCTCACATTGCACAGGGTACTCCTAGAGACGACCTCCTGGCTTCTGTTCCCCTGCTGCAGAAGGCTGCTTGTTTTCTGTCCGACTCCTTGGCGGAGTACATTCTTGTGGCGGCCAGGTCTCTGGTACTGTCTAATTCCACGCGTCAGGCAGTGTGGCTCCGTACCTGGAATGGTGACATGGCTTCTAAAAGCAAGTTATGTTCTATCCCGTTCCAAGGCGATTATATTTTTGGTGAAGTCTTGGACCGTCTGTTGAACAAGGCGGCTGAGCAGAAAGGCCTCCCGGAACAGCGGGCGAAGCCGCAGTCCTTTTGTCCCCAACATGCTTATCGGCCACAGCCGCAGCCCTCTCAGCAGCGGGACAAGGGGAAGATTATGGCCGCTGGAGTTACCCTAAAGGGGGTAAAGGGAGGAACATCTTCTCCTCTCGTCACCAGGATAGAAAATGACGCCATTCCGATTGGGGGGAGACTTTCCACCTTTCTTCCCCAGTGGCGGTCCATCACCTGGGATCACTAGACTCTTCACCTCCTTCGAGACGAAATGAGGATTGCGTTCTCCTCCCCTCCTCCCAACATGTCTGCATGACCTGTCTTTCCTCTCGGATGCTCCAGTCCTCCCTCTGGAAGGAGGTCCAGTCCCTCCTCCACATGGGGGCGGTGGTGCCTGTTCCAGTCGGAGAGCAGTCATTATTCTCGCCTGTTTTTGGTGAAGAAGCCGAACGGCTCCTTTCGCACCATAATCAACCTGAAGCCTCTGAACTGGCATGTTGCATATTCCAGATTCAAAATGGAGTCCATCGGCTCCACCATTCCTCTGCTCGGGAAAGATTTTCTGATGGCGACATTGGATCTCCAGGATGCTTACTTATTATTTTTATTATTTATTTATAAACTAGAACATTTGCCTGCTTTCCTGGCAAAGTCATCTTGGAGAGATGGTAGATTCCTATTATTATGAATTCACACTCACTTTCTGAAACATAAACTCTTGTCCTATTTATCTGTCTAGTGATATTCAGTTTTATGCTTACTTGAAACCCAACAACTTTCTACATTGACTGTGTTGATAAGTTTGACATTTTTGGCATAGCATTTATAAAATACAATAAACCACTTAGCAAATATTATTTGATTAACATTAATATGTTTTTTTTTTAGCATACTAGAATGTATGGGCTGATTGCAGGTTACTCAAACAGCCAATCACAAATGTCCATCTTGTGTGACAGCATATGTTAGAGCCAGTGCAGTGAATATCCAGAAGTTAAAGTGCAGCTCTTTTGAGGTAGACGCAGTGGGACAGCAGGATGGCAGGACGTGTTACAGCAGGACCCGATAAGTATGAAGATGATGTTTATTAATTATGTGATTTGTTTTACAGCCCAACCACCCCATTCCATTACTGTAAAGTCTGAGTTCAGGGTTCGGACTCAGTTTGAGTCACGTTGAGTTCGGGTGAGTCCGCCTATCCCGAACATCGGTGGGTACGCCTATTACTATCCATATCTATTTTCATAGTGGTATAAGGCTAGGGTCACATATGCGGTAAACTTTTCAGATCCTGATCTGGTGTTGAGCTGTTAAAAAGCTCAAAACCGGATCAGGAACCGCTCCCCATAGGAGCCCATTATAGTAACCAGATTGCACTACATGTAATCCGGTTACCGCTTGTGGATCTGCAGCCTGCGGTAAAAATCATGCAGGCTGCAGTTTTTGAAATGGTTAGGAAACCGTAGCGGGGATTACTATAATGGGCTCCTATGGAAGCCTATGCGGCTGCCGCAAGGCATATGTGAATGCCTGCAGCAGCCGTATGCTATGTTCATCCCTGCTACCGCAGGAATGAACAAAGGGTTAAATGTTAATAATAGCTGTTGGCAACATGTCTCTAAGGGGTGCCCACCCTCCCTAGAGACATGCTGTCCACTCAAGTGGGCATGAGAGGGGTTAATCTTGTCAGTGTAGTATTGCCGGCTATTGTTGGCTTTGTCAATTTTATGAATGAATGCAGCGGCTCCTGACTGTAGAGGAAATACTATATGTAATGTACATACTGTATGAGCCCCTGTCCTTGGTCCTGAAAGTTGTAACATTAGGTCTATGGGCAGGGCACCGCCATAGAACTAATGTTACAACTTTCAGGACCAAGGACAGGGGCTCATACAGTACGTACATTACGTACAGTATCTCCCCTACAGTGCGGAGCCGCCGCATTCATTCATAAAATTGACAAAGCTGACAATAGACGGCAATACTATACTGACAAGATTAACCCCTCTCATGCCCACTTGAGTGGACAGCATGTCTATAGGGAGGGTGGGTACCCCCTAGAGAAATGTTGCCCACAGTGTTTATTAACATTAACCGGAGCAATCCGGTTACCGCATTCCGATTTGCAGAACACATTTTTGACAAAAAATGTGTCTGAAGGCAATTGCGGTTACGGCATCCCGATCTGGATGCGGTAAGCGCAATTACCTTTCCAAATGTGACCCCAGCCTAAGATATGCAAAGTAGATGGAGGTTCTACTAGTGGATATGGTAACAGATGGAAACAAGCCTTTAAGGTTAGAGCAGGTAAAAAATAAAAAATCAATACAAACTGAATCTTTGTGTCATGCAGCCACTTTAAAAATGCAAAAGAATATTCCAATTTGTTAATTAGCTAAATACACTTTAAATATAAAATGTTTTTGAGAAAGGATTATATAAACCAAAAAAGCGCAATGTCTATTCTATATTATTTTAACTTTTTTTTAGGGGTTTTATTTTTAGTTTTACAATAGTTAAATGCAATAAGATGGCTGGGATGAGTTATTATATTGCTATAAATCTATATTGAAATATTTCTTGACCTAGTATGAGATCATTGCAATGATGATAAATTAGAAATTCAGCTGGCACAAATGTTCTTTTTCTTAGATAGATTCCTTTGCACACAGACTTGTAATCAAACCTATGAAAAGCTAAATAATTAGTTTGGTTTAGCTAACTTACTCCATGCTGGGGTGGAAGATTGCAGTGGTCAATAACAGTCAGCTTAACCTGTCTTTCATACAATAGAAAGCAGGCTAGTAAAAAGATATGGCACCTGGAAACCAGATGTTCCTTAATCCAAAATACCCTTGGATACATGCCTACATTGGCTAACGGAAAATGCATCTTAAATCAAAACATTGAAATAACTTTTTCCATTGGGTAATGTTAAACTTTATCAAAACTATCATTACAAGTGCTTGTATAAAGCATCTCCATATTCAGTATGTTTTAGAATCAATATAAGACTCAGTGTGTATAATCATGACTGTGATGTAATCCAACATATAAACCAAAAGGATCTTTTTTTATTCTCTCGTTATATTGGAAGTTTGCAGAATGACTATTGTAAAAAGAAGAAAGAGTCATATACATCTTTATTGCACATTTCGTCCAATCACATGGATTTGTTTGTCAGGTAGATTTAATAAATTTGATCCAACCAATTGTGTACATATGTGGTTAAATTGTTATATAAACATATGTTAAAATTGTCCCTTATTTACTATTTTTGTATAACAGCTCAGTCTTGTTTAGTCTAAAAACGTGTGAAGGTGTCCCGTTGCGTCTTGCGTCAAGAAATTAATCGTAGATCCTTTTATTCCTATAAATTACAAGGTGGTGCCTTATGACAAGTTTTACCAGCACATCCCACAGGAGAGCACAATTGGGATCTAGGGAGTTTAGAGGACAAATGACAATTTTAATATTTTGACATGTTGATCAAAAAGTTCCTGAACAATTTTTTTATTCTGACAGGGAACATTGCCTAGTTGAAACCCACTGTCAATAGGGAATACCATTTCTATGATGTGGTGTACTTGATCTACAAATGTATTTAGAAATTAAATGTTCTGATTTTGCACACGAATACCATAACCCAAGGTTTCCCACCAGAACATGATAGGGTCGGCCAAGGAGTGTCGTTTAATGCTTGTGCAGATATGAAGTTGGAACGCACAGCTCATTGCACCTAGGGATAGATAAAAGACTAATCTGAATTTGGTTTTCTACTTTCAGAGCTCTAGTAGATACAAAATGGGAGTAATTACCTAATTTTGGGATTATTAATCCAAAGATTCAGGTGATGTTTTCAAGGGAAGTTCTGTACATGTAATCAATGTGACTAATGTGACTTATATATACTTCAAGAGCACCCTAACGATAGCCTGCAAACGAGGAGGGCAGTATAAAACCCCTCAGTGCTATTTTTGCCATGAAAACAAAATACTGTGATAGAAAGTGTGTTTTCCTACATTGTAAGATGGTAATTTTTTTACAAGAATAGAGACAAAAAAGAAGAATGGTATGAGTATGGAGAATTAGATAACAGTATCTTTTACCAAGAGGACAGTGCCTCACAGCATGCGTGATTTTTTTTTTTCATCCGTATAATAAATGAACATAATACTAAGAATCTACAAAGTATTGATTTGGAAATTGAAGCTATGTCTAGGATCTTGCAGGAAGGCCTCTCTAAAGAATCCTTGGAGGTCTACAAAAAGGAAATGGACAAGGAAATGGAAAAATGGGAGCAAGACATAAGTGGCAACAAAATGAAGAAATTCAAACGTGACGTGGGTGATTACGAGAATAATAGGATATATCGTTGGCAATTTAAGAAAATTCCAAAAAATCCATCTGATCCATCCAATCCAGCTAATTCTTCAAATCTCCTTAATGTACCACGTAAGGACTCGATATCATCTTTATCCTCAAATGCAGAAAGTGTGACGACTCAAGATGAACAAGAAAACGGGCAACCTGATAGGACCTCAGGAAAAACAAAGAATCGTCCATCGCCTGAGAATGAGAGTGGAAGTAAGAAGATACATAAAGAGAAAAATCAGGTAATTAACCTCTCTCGACATTGTTTAACTGATGGTCAACTTGCAGTCCTCCAGAGAGGACTAACTTTTTCACCCTCTCAGCCTATGGATCCGTTTACTATTATTAAAGATGTTCACCTCTTTGCTAGGAAGGTCATTCTTAAGAAATTGCACTACAAGGCGGATATCAACACGGCCACTGAAGAAGAAAGAAGAACCTTACAGACCTTGGAATCCCTGCAGAAAGAAAGTGATGTTCCTGCCGAAAAGGGTAAGTTTCCGAGTGGCATTTTTGGTAAATCTAGAAGTTTCCCGGCACTTAGTACCTGTCCGAGTGTGGATATCTTCACTAGAATGGTCACGAAGGATATAGAGGAATTGGCCCATAAACGCAGTTGGCATCACAATCTGAACAGGGAGGAAAGGTTAGCTTTGGACCAACTTAAACTCTTGGACGATGTTGTATATAAGCCCGCGGATAAAGGGGGAAACGTGGTTATCTGGCCTAAAGATATGTATATCAGACAGGCTCGAAAATTGTTAAACAACCCGGATTGCTACAAAAAATTACCATCTAACCCCCTTGTGCAATATAAGAGAGACCTGGTGGATATCCTGTATGTAGCATATGAGAAGGGTATTATTAATAAGGAGATTTTGAAACATATGGAGAGGATGGAACCCAGATTAGCCACTTTTTATATCCTACCGAAGGTCCACAAAAATATTGTGGACCCTCCTGGCAGGCCCATTGTCTCTGGGAATGAAGGATTATGTGAGCCCATTTGTAAGATGCTTGATGTATACTTGAAACCTTTAGCCATGTCTTTACCCTCTTATATTAAGGATACTAATGAGGCCTTGCAGCGGCTGGATGGTATACAACTGACGGGAGATTCTGTGTTGGTGACGGTGGACGTTGAGTCGCTTTACACCTCAATCAGACACCCCGATGGGATTGAGGCAACTCGATGGTTCTTGAGAGCAAGCAATGTTGACCAAGAGATGTCTGAGTTATTGCTAGCCCTTTTGGACTTCGTTCTCACACATAACTGCTTCACATTCGATGGTCAAGTCCATCTGCAATTACAGGGTACCGCGATGGGGGCTGCCTGTGCCCCCTCATATGCAAATTTGTTTTTGGGGGCATGGGAAAGAGAGATCTTTGTCAGTAACCCCATCGCGGACATTGAGAAAATTCAAGGATGGATGAGATACATCGACGATGTGCTGTTTGTGTGGGAGGGGTCTCAGGGTGAGCTTGATGACCTCATGACCAGACTAAATGCTAATAGTAAGAACATAAGATTGACATATAAAAGTGGCAGAAAGGTGGATTTCCTGGATATTGCCATTGGAACTCTGGACGATGGAAGATTGACGACTGATATTTATCGTAAAGAAACATCAACCAATTTAATTTTGAGTGCTGATTCGTCACATCTTCCATCGACAATTAGAGGCATTCCAGTAGGACAATATGTTAGGGCAAGGAGAATTTGCTCTCAGGAACACACCTTTGAGTTGCAATCAATGGATCTAAAACAACGATTCAAAGAGAGGGGATACAGTTCTAGAGCGATCAAGAATGGCTATGCCAAAGCCAAAGGCTATCAGAGACAAGATCTACTGAGGGGCACACAAAGGAAGGAGAAACCGCAGGAACAATTCCCACGTTTGATCACCACCTATAATAAACAATGGAAAGAACTGAGTATAATAATTGGCAAACATTGGAATGTTCTGTTGAGTGACCCTGTTATACAAAAATGTGTCTCAGAGAAACCCCTTCTGACAGCTCGACGCTCAAAGAATCTGAGGGATACATTGGTCAGAAGCCACTTTGTTCATAGTACAAGTCATAAGAAGCATTGGCTGGACGTGAGAGGATGTTTTCCCTGTTGTGGCTGTAAAGCTTGTTCTAATATCATAAAGAGCAAGACATTTCACAACTGGGACAACACTCGAACATATGATATACGTCATCATATTTCGTGCTCTACAGTTGGGGTCATATACATGGCAGAATGTCCGTGTAAAAAAATCTATATTGGGATGACCACCAGAGAATTGCGTGTAAGAACAAGGGAACATGTCCTTGACATTGAAAAAGGGGCGTCAGCAGAGAATCCAGCCACCTTAAAAACGATTCCTAGACATTTCTACCAGATGCATAAAAGTAATTCAAGTCTCCTCAAGGTAGTGGGAATCGACAAAGTATCCCTTGGTCCACGGGGCGGTAATTTGAGTAGGACTCTAGGGCAGGTTGAGAGTAAGTGGATTTATAGACTAAATAGCATAGTCCCTTACGGCCTAAATGAGAATTTTGGTTTTAGCGCATTCTTGTAAATTATACATTGCTTGGCGGCTCTATTTTGTTCTCTAAGTTGTTCACTTTGACTGACTGCGGTCTAGATCCGTATGTTTTGTTGTTTTTAATTGATTTTAACCCACTCTTTTTATTTTTGCTTGTAGTGTATTTAATCTATTTATTTCATCAAAACAATGGATCATATCTTTGGATGTCTGGATATTTATGAAGATGGAAGTGTGGATTGAGAAGAAAAGAAGAATTTGTCTATGGCAATTTATTTATGTTTAGTTGCACCTCTTGCACATTATGCATATTGTTATTTATTACTTGATCTTTTTAATCACTAAAATAAGAGTACATCTGGTTGTTTGTGTACTGTATCATATATATATATGTCTATGCACTTGTCACTTTAATTGATGTACCCAGGTTATAATGTAATTCAGGTGATAGTAATTGTCTTTTATTATATATATTTGCATATGCACTTTATGGTATTTACCCTTCTATTTATAATGAGCCCTTAGTCACACTTCTATTTGTGAGTTTTCTCACTTTTTTTCACTTCTCCTCACTCTCTTTCTCTTCCCCCTCCCATCTTTCCCTGCACTTGCAATTCTAGCTCCGTTCCGGCGCCTCCCACTCCTCCTCTGAGCGCTGTTGATCGGGTGCGCCCTCTAGACGCGCACGCTTCCTGTCACTAGGCTCGCAGGCGGATGCGGCGTCATGACGACGCTTCCGAAGCTTGCGATCCACAGACCGGAGGCGTGCGTGATCATGTGAGGAGGGCGGTTACGTGATTCACAGCGCCAGGCAGGGGGGAGGAGTATGAGGAACGCTCTCTATGGAGCGTAATTGCCATTAAGCAGCCAGACACTGATATAAAAGGCTGCAGCAATAGTTTGTGGCTGGCAGCTGGTACAATCTACCCCCCTGAGGAAGGTCGTTTCGACCGTAACGCGTAGGGGCCATAGGGGCTACGGATGAGCACTCTCTATACTGCACTAATGTAGGTAATACACTATTATGTGATCTGTGATTACTTGCCCTGTTTTCCCAATGGTATATGTATACTAGTGTGCAGGCTGGACATATAAACCTCCCTAACTACAAAATAGTGTTGGTATTTCAACAGGTGACCAATTTTAGGTACCCTTTTTGTTGATATGCCCAACTCTGAATGTATATCAAGGTGTAGGATTGGGGTTTGAGTTTGCACATTTGTGCCTGTAAATTCCAGTTTGGGTAATTGCAAGTGCAGGTAATCCTGACATTTGAGATAGAATTATAGGCTATATACTCTCACAGTGTGGATTATGGTTTATGTCCAATACTGTGAGATACTGTTAGCAATCTCATTGTACATAAATTGATGTAACCGCAATGCAGATTTTTTGAGCGTTGCTCTCCGGCCCCTACAGCATGCTGTGAGGCACTGTCCTCTTGGTAAAAGATACTGTTATCTAATTCTCCATACTCATACCATTCTTCTTTTTTGTCTCTATTCTTGTAAAAAAATTACTATTGATGCTATTAAGCTATTTTGGTTTTAAGCTTGATAATAAAAAGACTGTGATTTTAAAGATACCCTTGATTCCTTCTGGAATTTGTTGATTTGGTAATGTAGTCAGGGTGGACTATACGCATGGACATGTGATTAATTCATTGTAAGATGGTGCAAGATATATATTTATATATATTAGCAGCATATACCGTATATACTCGTGTATAAGCCGACCCGTGTATAAGCCGACCCCCCTACTTTTGCCCCAAAAATCTGGAAAAACCTATTGACTCGTGTATAAGCCGAGGGTGGACCCCAGCACAGGTATACAGCCCCCAGCAGTGTGGTATACAGGCCTCCCAAGTGGTAGTATACAGATTCCCCAGCAGCCCCAGTGGTAGTATACAGATTCCCCAGCAGCCCCAGTGGTAGTATACAGATTCCCCAGCAGCCCCAGTGGTAGTATACAGGAGCCCCAGCAGCCCCAGTGGTAGTATACAGGAGCCCCAGCAGCCCCAGTGGTAGTATACAGGAGCCCCAGCAGCCCCAGTGGTAGTATACAGGAGCCCCAGCAGCCCCAGTGGTAGTATACAGGAGCCCCAGCAGCCCCAGTGGTAGTATACAGATTCCCCAGCAGCCCCAGTGGTAGTATACAGGAGCCCCAGCAGCCCCAGTGGTAGTATACAGGAGCCCCAGCAGCCCCAGTGGTAGTATACAGGAGCCCCAGCAGCCCCAGTGGTAGTATACAGGAGCCCCAGCAGCCCCAGTGGTAGTATACAGGAGCCCCAGCAGCCCCAGTGGTAGTATACAGGAGCCCCAGCAGCCCCAGTGGTAGTATACAGGAGCCCCAGCAGCCCCAGTGGTAGTATATAGATTCCCCAGCAGCCCCAGTGGTAGTATACAGATTCCCCAGCAGCCCCAGTGGTAGTATACAGGAGCCCCAGCAGCCCCAGTGGTAGTATACAGGAGCCCCAGCAGCCCCAGTGGTAGTATACAGGAGCCCCAGCAGCCCCAGTGGTAGTATACAGGAGCCCCAGCAGCCCCAGTGGTAGTATACAGGAGCCCCAGCAGCCCCAGTGGTAGTATACAGCAGCCCCAGTGGTATACAGCAGGCCCCCAGGGGTACATATAGCAGCCCCCTGGGGGTACCCAGCAGCCCCCTGGGGGTACTCAGCAGCCCCCTGGGGGTACCAACAGCCCCCTGGGGGTACCAACAGCCCCCTGGGGGTACCCAGCAGCCCCCAGGGGGTACCAACAGCCCCCAGGGGGTACCAACAGCCCCCAGGGGGTACCCAGCAGCCCCCAGGGGGTACCCAGCAGCCCCCTGGGGGTACCAACAGTCCCCAAAAGCTGGCACTGTCCCCCCTTGTAAGGGCCCCCCCCCCCCCGCTGCTTATACACTACCATCCCGGTGTTCTGATCGGCGCCGCTCCTCGGTGCTGCGTCTTCATCCTCCCGTCCGCGCTGGCTGCATCCGGGATCTCCGGCCGTCGCGCGATGACGTCATATCGCTGCGACAGCCGGAGATCCCGGATGCAGCCAGCGCGGACGGGAGGATGAAGACGCAGCACGAGGAGCGGCGCCGATCAGAACACCGGGATGGTAATGTATAAGCAGCGGGGGGGGGGGGGGGCCCTTACAAGGGGGGACAGTGCCAACTTTTGGGGGCCATATGCACTGCTTCCCCCTGCCGCTGATTGACAGGGGGAAGCAGTGCATATATAATGAGCGGCCCCACGTGACGGGGCCGCTCATACAGCAGCCTCCCCCCGCCTCCTCCAGCCTCCACAGCCTCCACCACTGTATATGACCCGTGTATAAGCCGAGGGGGGGACTTTTCAGCCCAAATTTTGGGCTGAAAAACTCGGCTTATACACGAGTATATACGGTATATAAAACAAAAAAGTGGAACAGCACAGAAATGAATATAACGAGTGGAAAGCTCTCCTACCACAAATCCGTAGGTCTCAGTTATAGATTGAAGAAATGGATGGCAGCACTTCTTTCATAGATAAAGATGTAGATTTTATTCACCCTGGACTGCAACGTTTTGACTATCCACTAGCCTTTGTCAAGCAATAACAGCCATTGTCTGTGGTACACATATATGTAGGACCCATACATAGGGCTTTAAATATAACAATTAGTATAAAATATCACAGTATTTACAATGTTTACAATAGTAGATACAAAGGTATAAAACCCTACAATCTGTACAATATAAAAGAGTTCCATAAGATTTCCAAAGATGCAGAATATACATATGAAACATTAAAATTGGATAACAATCCGTAAATTTAATATTTTTTGCACATATGTAGAATATTAATGCGCAACTCACCGCATCACTCAGTATCTCTGTATATAGGACCTGTGTGATGTCCCAATCATGTGCCCATAGTAGGCAGAGCTAAGCATGCAAAATTATTATGAGCTATGGAGACTTATTATAGTCACATGATTGTGACATCTCACAGGTCCTGCAGCATCTTCTGACATGTGGCAAAAATGTTAACTATTAACCTGCCAACCTGCCAGAGTGGCTATGTCCTCCAAGATGTTTACACACTGCCTCATTTGCATAAAAAAGTAAGTGTATAAATGCTTTTATTCACCTTTCACCTTTAGCAATGCACTATTAGCTCAGACAGGGATGAATAGAATAGTACAGTGAATCTGAAGGTGCACAGTGATAGCTTGGGGGGGACACATAACTAACCTGACAGGTTCCCTTTTTTGAACATTTTTCTTTTATTAAATTTTCATACTACATGTGTAAATAAACAAATGTATTAACATATAATAAGTAACAATGTTACCAGGAATCCCATCATCCGCATATAGATTATTATTGCACTTGTATGTATTTCGAAGTCTTCACTTTCTCTATAATTTTTCACCCCAACTCTTTGTAACATCAATTGACAAAGTTGTAAAGACTCATGGGTTTACCCAATATTAAGTGTATTATCATCCTGACCGATTCACTGCATATTCCGTGTCTACTTTAGACAAGAGGTTACTAGTCTGTTCCCACCTAAGCCTTCCGTAATTAATTTGATCTCAGTTTTGAGGGTTTGGATTTACATTTAGTCTCCCTAGAGAGTTTCCGATATCCTCTAGCAGGTACCATTCAGTATTCCTGAATGGCCAGAAGCAATTTCTGAATCAGATAGTTGCGTTTCTATGAACCCCCTCCATTTCATCATGAAGTTTTGTACTAATTTTTTCTTATTTCTTTCTGCCTCCCTCCTATCTATATCAAACGCCGCTTTTAGGCCTGCTACAACTTCTTTCTCATCAGGTAGTGACGCGTGTATCCAATGTCTTAGTAGCAACCTTTTCACCAGGAGGGCTATCACCTGTGAGAGCTGTGAATTCCCTTTGCTTCCTTGGGACCCCTCCACATTTTGAAATATCCACACTGTGGGGTTAAGATCAAAATTCTGTCAATTGACATATCATGGCCCAGAAAGTCTGCACCCTTGCGCAGCTCCACAACCCATGGATCATATCAGTTCGATCCTCTCGACATTTCGGACACTTAGTAACCCTATCTGGATTTGCTGCGTTTGGTGGGATGTTGAAACCACATATCATCCCATTAATAATGCGAAAATGTGTATCTCTCCATTGTTCATTCAAAATATGGCATCTAACCTTTTCCCATCCCGCAAGTATCTCGTCAATAACATTTCCATGGTTCAAATAAATTATCCCATTTTAAAAATAATTTCTTTGCTCCCGATGGAATTAGTGTTTCTCTAAGTTCTCCGTAAATCGTTGAAACACTCAGTAAGTTGATCTCTGTCCCTATCAGGTTGTCACATATATTGGGTTCTGTCTCTTTTGAAATATCTAGTAGATTTGACATTACATGGTGTTTCAGTTTGAGAAATTGTAGTTCCTGGGGATCTCTAAGCCCAAAAGCTTCTACAACCTCTTGGTCTGTCATCCAACGCTTTTCCGTCATATTAATTAAGTCTCCCATCGATCCTATGCCTTTCTGTCTCCATTCATTAATAAAGCATTTTCTCTTCCCAGCAGGAAATCAGTGTGAGCCCAGGGATTAAGATGTTTGGACATCCTCCAGGGAAGTTTACATTTTTTTCTTACTGCTTTCCAGGTCATCATGGTATCTCTAAAGATTAATGTATTTTTGATCTGCTTTGGGATGCTCCTCAGTGACGCATGAAGCAGCGATCATCTGTCCCAAGGAATGCAGTACTCTGTTTCCAACTGGCCATCTGAATAATCTATTGGAATTAATTATCCAATCAAACACGTGTCTCAGTAAGCATGCCAAATTGTATCCTCTGACATTTGGGAATCCCACTCCACCCTTATCTCTTGGTAGCATTAGCGAGATCAGTTTTAGTTTGGCTCTCCTGCCTCTCTAGATAAATTTTCTCTATTAATTCTGTTGATATCAACATGTTTGATCAGTAAGGGTAATGTTTGCATCGGATATAGTAGCCTTGCAAAGCTTATCATTTTTAAAAGGTGGTATCTGCCTAATAGCGAAAGCGGGAGCCCAGCCCATCTCTCCAATTCCTTCTCAATTTTTACAAAGAGTGGTTTATAGTTTAGAGTATAGACTTGTCCCGGTGAACTGCCCAGATTGATTCCCAGATATTTTATAGACGAATTAGCCTTCGTAATACCCATTATTCGTTCTTCTCCACCATGTTTCCCACTACCTCTCAGCATCAAGATTTCACACTTAGTTTTATTTAAGCGGAACCCTGAGAAGGTTCCAAAACTTTCAATATGCTTTAGCAGGTCGGGTAAGTTCCTCTCTGGACAGTTCATGAATAGCATGATGTCGTCTGCAAAAAATTCAGATTTTACCTCTTCCCGTCCTATTTGAATCCCTTCATATGTGCTGTGATTATTTAGATATCTAGATAACGGTTCTAGTGCCTGGTTGAATAGTAATAGTGATAGAAGGCAGCCTTGTCTGGTTCCCTTATTTAATTGAAAGGCTGGGGACAGAAAGCGCTTGTGAAAGAAAGGCGCTTGTGGGCACGTGCCTAGGGCGCCAGAATTCGGGGAGGGCGGCGCCTGAACCTGTTTTTTTTTGTAATTCATGCTCTGGGCCGCCCGGGTGGCCCCGCCCCTAATCCCCTTCCCCCTCTGTCATCGGGCCCTCCCAACCTCTGGTCACGCCCATACACCTCACCTCAGTATGCTGCTGTAATCCAGAAAGAGGAGGAGCCCGCCGAGGAGGAGACGGGGACTTGAAGTTCCTGCGGAGGCCCGGGCAGCACATAGTCGGTGGCAGCTCAGCTCTCACAGAGCCGGTAATTGTGTGTCACTGTCTTGTGATGCTGCTGACACAGTGCTGCCCGTGGTGTCGGTGCATGACACTGAGGAGCTGCCGCTGCTGCCTGCAAATTGCACTGCAGCATGATTAATGACGGCGAGGCGGGATTATAGTTCAGCCAGGCTCAGTCAGCAGCTTCCGCCTCCGGTACTGAGTTCTGTGACTGTCTGTGCTGTCCACAGACAGTACAGACAGGCGGGCAGCAGTACCAGCCTGAGCTGAGCCCAGACTGCCTCTGGCTTTGACTATTCTCTTAGGAATCTGACTGTGAGTCTGTGGCACAACGACATGATGGTCAGACATGATAGCAGCAGCAGGGAGGGACACAGTGGGGTCTGAAACCTAGACCTGGGCTACAACAGGCACTGCAGCATTGCATATGGACCACATGCAATGCTGCAGTGCCTGCTGCAGCCCAGGTCTGTGTGGGCCACTCCCATCCCCACCCCCAAGTCCCCCATATGCAATGCTGCAGTGCCTGCTGCAGCCCAGCGATCTGTGTGGGCTGCTCCCATCCCCCCACCTTCATATGATATGGGGGTGGGGGGAAGGGATGACAGTGGCCCTCACACACAGACCTGGTCTGCAGCAGGCACTGCAGCATTGCATATGGCCCATATGCAATGCTGCAGTGCCTGCTACAGCCCAGGTCTGTGTGGGCCGCATGCTCCCATCCCCCCATATTTATGCAATGCTGCAGTGCCTGCTGCAGTCCAAGTCTGTGTGGGTTGCTCCCATCCCCACCCATATCTATGCAATGCTGCAGTGCCTGCTGCAGCCCAGGTCTGTGTGGGCCGCTTGCTCCCATTCCTATCATATCTATGCAATTCTGCAGACTGCAGTGCCTGCTGCAGCCCAGGTCTGTGTGGGCTGCTCCCATACCTCCACCACCATATGATATGGGGGTGGGTGGGAGAGATGACAGCGGCCCACACACACAGACCTTGGCTGCAGCACGCACTGCAGCATTGCATACATATATTGGGGAAGGGAGCCAGCAACCCACACAGACCTGGGCTGCTGCAGGCACTGCAGCATTGCATATGGGGGTGGGAATAGGAGTGGCCCACACAGACCTGCTGTAGCATGCAATATAGGGGAGGGCCAGCACTGACCCATAGAGCTGCAGCATGCCAAATGGGAGGAAGGCATCCCACAGACCTGCAGCATGGGATGTGGAGTCATAGTCGGAGCCCATTTTGGTGGAGTCGGAGCTGGAGTCAGTAGAAAATGGACCGAATCTGACTCCTAAAATATATAACAAATTGGGTACAGTTATTCAATGTCCTAATACTTGGGTATTCGTTACGAGTATAGCGAGTCCAATGTAAGTCAATAGGAAAGCGATTACTTTCGCAGTGTATCTATATATACACTACAAAAGTAAAATAAAAGTTAATAAAACTTGTTAAAAATAAAAAAATAACATACTCACCCATCCGAAGGCTGCACCGGGACCCGAAAACATTACATCCGTTGTACTTGTAATACCTGGCAATCTGGCCAATTAGATGGCCGGTAGCAATCAGGTAGTGTGTGAAGTCACACACCAACTGATCGCTACTGGCCATCTGATTGGTCAGATTGCCAGGTCTTGCAAGTACATCAATGTTCTGGTAATCTGGCCAATCAGGTGGCTGGTAGCGATCAGGTGGTGTGTGACGTCACACACCACCTGATCGCTATCAGCCATCTAATTGGCCAGATCGCTACCGGTCATCTGATTGGCCAGATCGCTACCAGCCCTCTGATTGGCCAAATTGCAAGGTCCTCTTTGCGTCCCGGTGCAGCCGTCGGATTGGTGAGTATGTTATTTTTTTTATTTTTGACAACTTTTATTAACTTTTATTTAACTTTCGCAGTGTATATAGATACACTATGAAAGTGAATGGACTACTCACTACTCCTAATGAGTAATCACAAGAAACACCTTTACTATTCGGCGAGTATCGAATAGTAACGAGTGTACTCACTCATCCCTAGCCTCGATGCATTGCCATGACAATGTGGGGTCAGCTGATGACCCGGGTGCTGTCATGAATCCCTTCCTGCCAGCGATGCCTGAGCTGCATTGCTGACAATTTCTGCTATGCAGAGGGATGCTAAAGCATCTCTTTACATACAGTAACACAATCATTCGCACTGTGCAGTCCTGAGGCACCCTAATGGGCAATATAAAGCAAAGAAAAATATTTTAAAAAATAGCTTGAAAAAATATTTAAAAAAAAAACCACAAAAGTTCAAATCACCTTTTTTTGGCCCCAAAGAAAAAAAAACATATTTGGTATTGCTGAGTTCAGAAATGCTTGATCTTTCAAAATATAAAATCAATTACCGTATATACTCGCGTATAAGCCGAGTTTTTTAGCCCAAAATTGGGCTGAAAAGTCCTCCCCTCGGCTTATACGTGAGTCACTGTATACTGTATACAATGTATACAGTATACAGTGCCCCCCCCATATCAGTATACAGGCCCCCCCTTGGGTAGTAATCCTGTAATGACGTCATTGCCTGCGACCATTGTAGGAAGCCGGAAGAAGACGGAAGACGCTGGATGAAGATGGAGGAGCGTGATGGCGGCGGCGGGACAGCGGCAGCGGGACAGCGGAGGGATAGGTATACTAATCTCTTCCTTTACAGGATTACTACCCAAGGGGGGGCCTGTATACTGATATGGGGGGGCTGCATATACCTCTGGGGCTGCATATACCTCCTGGGGCTGCATATACCTCCTGGGGCTGCATATACCTCTGGGGCTGTATATACCTCTGGGCTGCATATACCTCTGGGGCTGCATATGGGGCTGCATATACCTCTGGGGCTGTATATACCTCTGGGGCTGCATATACCTCTGGGGCTGCATATACCTCTGGGGCTGCATATACCTCTGGGGCTGTATATACCTCTGGGGCTGCATATACCTCTGGGGCTGCATATACCTCTGGGGCTGCATATACCTCTGGGGCTGTATATACCTCTGGGGCTGCATATACCTCTGGGGCTGCATATGGGGCTGCATATACCTCTGGGGCTGCATATACCTCTGGGGCTGCATATACCTCTAGGGCTGCATATACCTCTGTGGATGTATATACCTCTGGGGCTGCTGTATACTACCACTGGGGCTGCTGCTGTATATACCACTGGGACTGCTGCTGTATACTACCACTGGGGAGGCTGCTGTATACCTCACTGCTGGGGGTTGTATACCTGTGCTGGAGTCCACCCTCGGCTTATACGCGAGTCAATAAGTTTTCCCAGTTTTTGGGGGCAAAAGTAGGGGGGTCGGCTTATACACGGGTCGGCTTATGCACGAGTATATACGGTAATCAGATCCGTATACTACAAAAAATGGGAGACAAATGTGACAGTTACTTAGTTAAGAAACTATAACTTAATTAAGCATAAAAAAAGTCCAAATGCCAAAATTACATTTTTTTTGGTTGCCGCAACATTGCAATAAAATGCAATACTAGCCATTAAAAACAGCATATGTACCCAAACATGACATCATTAGAAATGCCAGCTCAAGATGCAAGAAAATAAGTCATCATACAGCCCCAGATTTAAACACTGAGAATGCTACGGGTCATAGACAATGGCCTCAAAAGTGCATTTTAAAAACGTCAGATTTTTTTTCACCACTTAGATAAAAGTAAAAGTATACATGTGCCGCAACCTCCATCAGGTTTGCAGGGCCTGGGAAATCGGAGCTGAATCCTGTCTCGGTGTTTCTGATGATTCCGGCAATCCATAGGTTGGGAGGCAAATGTAAAAGGGTAAGATACTGTAACTAGGGGGATCACAGATGCTAGTTTCCAAGTCCAACTACGGAGTAGTAGCAGAGTTGGTTTTGGTCCATTAAGAAACATATACCGTATTTTTCCTTTTATAAGACGCACTTTTTTTCCTCCAAGATTTGGAGGAAAGTGGGGGTGCGTCTTATAAAAGGAATATAACATTCTATCATCCTCAGTTGCTTGGGAGGGGGGGACAGCAGTGAATTGGGGACAGAAGTGGCAGGGAATGGTCCCTGCTGAAGAATCCAGGCGGCAGGAGCACCACGTGTCCCCGGCTCATTATCTACTTAAATATTCACTTCACTGCTCCCAGTCCCCACCCACCTCTCTGCACTGAAGACAGCGCGGAGAGGTGAGAGCAGGGGAAGCAGGAGAAGCTGCTTAGCCAGCACACATAGTCTCTCCCCAGCTTCTGTGCTGGAGATAGTGAGAATGGAGGAGCCGGGTGCAGCTGTGGCAAGTGAATCAGCACTGAGCTTTGTGCTGATTCACTGCCATGAAGACAGGGGCAGAGCAGGGCAGATCGGCACTTTATCACAGTAGGTACCTTGTTTATCAGTGTCCTGCCTCACTCCCTCTGCTCAGTGTAATGTGTCCTGCTGAGCCCTGACACCAAGCCGAAATGCAGGAAGCTCGGTCTGCAGTTCAGGAGCTTCAGTGTATGGAGAGCAGGGCTGGAGCCTGCATATAATGGCAGTGTACAGCTCCCCTGGCCCTGTATACAGGTCAAGCTCTGTGGTGACTTGTAATTAGGAGACAGGGCTAGAGCATCATATTTCAGCACAGTGTACAGCCCCCCTCCCTGGCCCTCCCTCTTTACAGGACATCACATCAGAACTTGATATACAGACTATGGCCACTTCCTTCACTTCAGCAGGGTGATGGCAAAGCAGGACACATTAAAGTGAGTCCACATGTATATGTAACATAACCACTAATAAAGTAAAGTTAACACTACCAATACTGTGCTTAACTAGAACTCCAAGCATGCTATAGGATCTACAGTACATGCTGGGAGTGATAGTTCTTAAAGGGATTGTTACAACATGAACAAATCCCATCTCATTAATCTTGTTGGCCCTTGTAAAAGTAATAAAGACCATACTAAGGGTGTGCGCTCACAGTCGGGAGTAGCTGTGTGTTGGACGCGGCTCCTCCGGACATAAGTGAAGCCACATGTGGAGGCAGGGAGACCCCAGCTGCCCTGTACTCACCATGTGCGGCGGGTGCAGGGCGGCTTCTCCCTGCAGTCCCCGATGGGAGCCGCTTCCAACTCCACAGCATGAAATGAACATGCTGAGAAGGAGCGGAATGGTGGCAACCCGCACCGCAGCTGGCAGAATGCTGCGGTCGGATGAAGCATAGTGAGTATGGGATTTCTACAAATCCCATCTACTATGCTTGTACTGTACTACGCAGCATTTTGGACACAGCAGCAAGACGCTGCGTCCAAAAGGCTGCGTATACTCATCGTGTGCACGCACCCATACCCCTGATTCTGCAGCAGTTCCAACGTTATCAGAAGTTGCATAGTCATGTCCCATGTGATATTGATATGAGACTCAGCCCTCTGACCAGTCAGTGCTGGCGTCTGTCTCCCCGCCAACAGACACTGGAGCAGAAGTCATTGGTGTTGCTCACATGCTGCACCTGCATCCGAAGGAAACAGACGCCAACACTGACTGGTCGCAGCCCCTGAGTGTCATATCAAAGTCATTTTTTGCTACAAATATTTTTTTCCCTATTTTCCACCTCTAAAATCTGGGTGCGTCTTATAATCCGGTGCGTCCTATAAAGCGAAAAATACGGTAGACTACAGGTTTCTTGATCGATTAAGAACTTTTACTCCATATTAATTTCAAGGTCAACAGTGTACATTTAATTAACTCTCCCTCTTCTTTAGCTCTGAGAGTTTTTAGCAGCGGGGATATTTCATTAGCTTTGCTTTGGTTGGTTTTTCTGGTTTTGCTATGTCCTGTGTCTTCTCCCTATTACTGAATATTAATATTTATACCACTTTTTTGCTCCTGTTTCTTGCTGCTATTATTTAGCCGTCAAAAACCTTTTGCTGCTAATTTTGGGTCATTTTCTTCATATGTTCGTGCTGCTACCCTGTTTCCTATATATCTATATATGTACCCTATACATATCTCGTATACTTATTTATCTTTTGCCTTGATAGTGCCCCTCTCATAACATTTTTCCTTGTATACTTTTATGTGCATTTTTGGTGTAATATTTTATTTTTACTAATAAAGGTTATATTTTATATATTTTGGATTCTTGACACATCTTTTTTGGGATTCAGGTGAACTACGTGTATTCCGGCTTTGTATTTATACTGAATGTATTGGTTGTCTTCATGGCTTTTTCTCTCTCTTTGTAGTGATTGACAAGGACCCTATTTGTATTCACAGAGATCCAAGAGGATCAGAAGAGAATGGTTACCATGTACCTGTTAACAGATCGCTATAGATTTTTCTAAAGTCAGCTTCTGTAGAATATGAAGAACAGAAACCTGATTGTAAAGGGTCAAGAAAAGCTTTATCTGAAACATAGTGGATTAGCCGAGAGTAGAACAAGCATTCCATGAGTTTTTAGATGAATGTTAAGTTAGACACAGGTCTGCAGGTAGCAGGTAAGTTCTGGTCGAGGGATGTTTTTTTTTGTAAAGGGTGTTTGACAGTGTGTTTGAAGGATGCAGGAAAAATACTCAATAAAAGGGCTTGGTTAAATATTTTAGTTAGATGGGTGATGACAGCTGGGAAGAGGGATATAAGAAGGTGTGAATAGGGATTAAGGTCATTGATGAGGGTAGTAGGGCAAAAAGAAGCTAGAAGCTTGGTGACTTCTATGTCTGGTTCAAAGATGGAAAGTGAACTTGATGAAGTGTGGGAAAAGAAGGAGACTAAAGGTACAGTCACACGCTGCCATATCACCTGCAAGATGGCTAGGCAATTCCCGAAATCGGCGATGTGGAAACCACATCGCATGTGCGTAGTGCCGTGTGTCTGGTCGATTCTACGGCGAGAAATCGCTGGTGGAGCGTCGCCTGATTGCAGTGAAATCAGGCGATATCCACCAGGGGATTTCAACGCATCGTGGAGTGTGACAGGGTGATAGCGACGTACACAGCGATCCTGAAATCAATCCATAGGCATGCTTGAATGGTGATTTTTTGCGGCACATCTGCAGCGATTATTGGGTCATACAGCGTTCCGATTGGCTGGCCGTGTCTGAGGTGCCTTATTTGATGACCCGTGCATTCACGCAAGGCTGACCAAATAGGAACGCAGTTCCGTCCACCATTCGCAGTGATAGGGGCACAGTGAAAACAATCTAGCATGATACGGTATAGCAACATCACTGCTACGATTGTGGCGTGTGACGCGGCGGTGTGTGAAGGGAAGATCGCTTCCGGTGTTCTGCATGCGATTTCCGGGATGCAGGAACGCCAAAGATCACACGCTAGATAGCTACATGTGACAGATCCACAGGGATGTGAAAAAAGTTCCGGAAATGTGCGTGCTCATGTCAAATTGCTGGTGGCATGGAAGCCATATAGTGGCGTGTGGCGGTCCCTTAATACCTCCACCTTGTCAGTGATCTGGTCTGGGGGTATGAAAGAAATATAGGCCACCATACAAAAAATAAGCAGTGGAGGTACAGTATAAGGCTAGGGTCACATTTGCGGCATTTTAAAAAGCTCAAAACCAGAGCAAGAAACGCTCCTCATAGGAGCCTATTATAAAAACCGGATTGCTTTACAAGCAATCCGGTTACCGGCTTCGGCTCTGCAGCCTGCGTGAAAAATCATGCAGGCTGCAGTTTTCGGAGCGCAAAACCTCAGTGCAAAAAATCCGCACAGGAATCACACAAAAAGCTCTCTGTTATAATAAAAAATATTTTTTTCAGTTTTTAGCAAGTGTTATACATCTGCGTTTTTTTTTTTTTTTTAAAACCTGATCCGGTTTTGAGCTTACAAAAAGCTACTGTATTACTGTATAAGCCTTCAGGACCTCGGACAGCGCACATACTATACCTACAATAGGTATAGTATGCACAGCTGTCAGGGGAGCCACCGGGTTAAATTGATAAAAGTTGTACAGAGCCGACAGGACTCGGCAATACTGTACATGAGGAATTAACCCATGGCATGCCCACCTGAGTGGGTAGCATGCCTCTAGGGGGGTGGGCACCCCCTAGAGACATGATGGCCAAAATTAATATTAACATAACAGCTTTTTTAACAGTTTAAGCACTCTGCGTATCCCGGCAGCAGCCGGGATAAGCAAAGAATACGGTAACCGGATTGCTCAGGATTACACGTCCTGAGCAATCCGGTTATTGCAATGCGGTTCCCTCCACACATTTTTCATAAAAAATGTGTGGGACCGCAATTGCGTTCACCGCATCCGGATCTGGATGCGGTGAACGAAATTCAAGTTTTAAGTGTGACTATTTTTGCTGCATTTTTGGCAAATGCATTTTTGCAGTGAAATGCAGTGACTTTGCACATGCCAGCAAAGTCAAGGACATTCAGACAGAACGTTTTGTGAGGATACGTTTTTTGACTAAAGAATGGATCCTCACAAAGAATGAACATGGTTATTGTCACATTTAGTACAGAAATTGCATTCACCGCATCCGGACCGGATCCGGTGAACGCAATTGGCTTCAGACAAGCCGCAATCCCTTAACCGGATTGCTGAAATCGCAATCCGGTAACTGGATTGCTCTGGATGTGTAATCTGGAGCAATCCAGTTACCGGATAGTTTGCTCATCCCTGCTGCAGCAGGGATGAGCAAACTGTTATCAGTGTTCTAAAATATGAAATTTTATTAATAAATGTGGCTATAATGTCTCTAGGGGGTGTCCACCCCCCCTAGAGACATACCACCCACTCAGGTGGGCATATAATGATGTAATTCCTGATGTACAGTAGCCGGCTCCTGTCAGCTACTGTACATTTTTATGAATGAAGCTGCTGGCTCATCTGTGCGCAGCGCGCATACTATACCTAATGTAGGTATAGTATGTGCACTGTCCGAGGTCCTGAAGGCTTATACAGTATGATCTATGGGCAGCACTGCTGTACATTACGTATAGTATGTGCGCAGCTGTCAGTGAAGCTGCGGCTTCATTCAGAAAAATGTACAGAGCCGACAGGAGTCGGCTTACTGTACATGAGAAATTAACACATTATATGCCCACCTGAGTGGGTAGCATGTCTCTAGGGGGGTGGGCACCCCCTAGAGACTTGATGGCCACAATTATTAATAATATTTATTCTTTTTTAACAGTGATAACACTTTGCTCAACCCTGCGGCAGCAGGGATTAGCAAACTGTACGGTAACCGGATTGCTCCGGATTACACATCCGGAGCAATCCGGTTAGCGGATAGCGGCTTCAGCACACATTTTGCTAGCAAAATGTGTGGGAAGCCAATTGCATTCACAGCATCCGGATCTGGATGCCGTGAATTCAATTTCAGTAACAAATGTGACCGTAGCCTAAGTAATGTACACCAAAACACCACCATAATCCTCCAGGTGCAGCCACCCTGGTGACTCCACCCTCGTCCTCATGTTTATGCTTCACAACACCAGCCACCCTACACCTGCTGGTGCTGCCAGCCCACTGCCCCAGGGCCATTTAAAGTAGGAGCAGTATGAGTCTCTGCTGTTCCTGGCATCCTTCTGACTCAGACCGTGGCTCAGCAGCTGGAGTGGCGCCACACCATGGTCGGAAGCATGCCAATTCCCGGGACGGACCTCCCCTGTTGTGGGTTCCACAGAATCCACATAACTTGCCGGCATGTATGATGACCAATCCCTACGACGCAGAAAGTTATGCAGCATACAGCAGGCCAGCACTACCACATCAATAGATTCCACTTTCATATATATAGGCATATGAAACGCGTGGAATGTATTGGCCATGACACCGAACACATTTTCAACCACATGGCGGGCCTGGGATAGCCGGTAATTGAAAATGCGCTGCTCAGAAGTAAGCATCCTTGTGGATTTGTAGGTGAGCCTGAAGTGGGAATGCTTCATTCCCCACAAACGCAAAGTATAGATGATGAGTTGTCTTATCATTCGAGGTCAAGTTCAGCGCACCTCTCCTTAGGACTTGAGCCAAGGAGCACTGTGCAAACACACCCCCATCTGAGACACGCCCGTTCATTCCAACGCCTACATAGAGGAACTCATAGTGACCATCCACCAGGGCCATGAGGACCACGCTAAAATATCCTTTGTAATTATAATGCAAGGACCCAGAGTTGGGGGGTTTTGTGATCCTCACGTACTTACCATCCAAAGCCCCGCCGCAGTCTGGAAATTGCCAGCAGTCCTCAAACCCTCTGGCAACATTCAGCGGGGGTTGTTGGGAACTGCATGTAAGATGGCAGCAGAGTACTCCAGATGGCCTCACATATCTCGGGGATCAGGCGGCTCAGCAGGGACAGTGACACACATGAAGTGTATTGCAGGTCTGTCCTTGAACAACCTGTTGCCAGGAACCGCAAAGTTAAAGCCAAACGCTCCTCAGGTGGAAACAGCTTGACACATCACAGTGTCCTTTCGGGCTATCAATGGTCTTATGCATTCCAACAGGTATGTGAAAGAGTCCTCGGACACACGGAGATAGTTCCTGAAATCATGCAAACTCCGATCCTCCAGCTCATGTACCAGCCGCATGTGGCTCCGGTTCTCCCTTTGCAGAAGCCAATCATGAGCCCACACATAGCGTGGTCTGCAAGCCCGCAACCTGTCATATCTATCCTCCAGCAACAATTCCTCTTGCACCAAGGCAAGAGCCACGATAGCATCTCCATCAGGTCCATGATGGTCGCACCTACCAACCCCTGCAAATGTGAGGAAAACAAACATCACTACAAGAATGCATCATCACACATACCCAATATCCCCCACCTCCTCACTATACATCTCTAAGGCACTTAACAACATCCTAACCAAGTCTGCTGATATGGCCACTCACATACATATATAGCACCACTGATGGAGCAAACTCTACATTACACTGCCTGACAACCAAACCACGTCACACTACACCCATGGCCCTCATCAACAAATACATCTCCATCGTCCAAATGGACACATCATGACCATACCCACATATACCTGCCCCTAATGTTCAGGTCTGAGCACAACCCTTCCCAAAACAGTTATCTCACTGTATACAATTACATTACACACGTACCCCATCCTTCTGTTTTCCGGACAAACTATCAGGCCACGCAGCAGACCATTGCATACTCATCATGTCCAAGAGACATCCCTGAGGTGTTGATAACGGCATATCTTCACACGCAGACATTCGCAGAAGCCACATGGGCCACTCCACATCTCAGTATGGTCAGAATTGTTCCATTGTGTGTGCTCAAGGACACTACAATGTGGCCACAATTCAGATGGTCAAAGTAACTAACCACAGACGCATCCTTCAAACATGATCCTGTATTGCAAAGGTAAAATGGGTTGTCAATGAGGAGGGTGTTTAGGGGGAATAAACAGTCATGCATCCATTTGTCAGTACTCAATTGAGCAGCTAACCCACCATCATTACAAACTACATACACCACCACTTTGGCGTCTGCTACACTACCCAAGAACGATCCGTAGTGCCAAGCTGCTTCAAACGCTATACATCCATATCACAGTTCATGTGTGAACATCAGTACTTACTTAATGACTCTGGGCAGCAAGCGTGCCGTACCTTGCTCCTGAGCGCTTTTTATATGCTAACCAACCAATCACAATGCATCTGCGTCATGTAATCGACGTAGCCGCCTGGGCGTACGCAGCTGCGCTCAATGATTTTGCGCCAGTGCTGATGTTTGATTGGTCATGTTGTGTTTAAATAGGGACGTGCTGGGGCGCCACCCATGCTCCTACTTCAATGTGCATTGTGCTAGTAGCGTCTCATGGCAAGAACTCTGTTGGACAGACGGTAAGTCTGAGTACATGTTATAGTGCTTATCATGGAAGTTCGTTTTGGTGTGGGGTTGAGCCATGTGCTGACACATGTTTTGGCGCCTTATGTACAGCTTGATGTTGCATCCTGTAGAAGTGTATGTTGCGACGGCTACGCATCGTAACACACCTATGTGTCCTGTTGCACAAATAACGATCCTGAAGATCAATGCCAGGACAATGTGTTCTACAGCACTATCAGTAGGTAAAAATATGTGTGGAGGGATGAGTGTCTATTTTATTTGGTTGTAATGACATGTGTGCCAATTGTCCATTACACACCTTGGTATCTTTCCCTGCACTGCCCCAAAATACATATAACCCCGGCCATCTCCACCATGTGCGATCTATGTCCATATGTAAAGTCCACTAATGATTATGCATACCCAAGCAGAGTAGCAGACCACATGTAATTGGTTTTGCTGGACATGAGTTGGCCACACAGAGTAGGGTGTGTCCTGATATGTCCATGTCTGATTTCGTTTCAGATGGCTGGGGTTCATGATTTTGTCCAGAACCTCCTCATCATGTACCAGGAGCACGAATGCTTGTGGCGGGTGTCGCTGCCTGAATACCACAACAAGGCAGCGAGGGCTGTGACCTACGGTCACCTGGTCGAGCTGGTGAAACGGCTCAACCCGAGTAAGAACTGGACGGTGACCCTGGTTGCACGGAAAATCAAACACCTGCGCATTGTGTTCACGAAGGCCCACAAAAGGTGGATGGATGGCCGGTCTGGGGCTGGAGCTGAAGAGGTCCCTAAGCCACGTCTGTGGTACTATGACCTCCTCACCTTCACCCTGAGCCAGGAGGGGCCTCAGGGGACACGGTGCAGCAGGCGGCTTGCGCAACCAGCTTTGGCCACAGCCCAAGACCCTGCCCAATGACAGGAGGTGGATAATTGTCTTTGTGTGATCTATGTACACAGCGTGTTGGTTGCACTGTTCTGGGATTTGCAGCACATGTATAAGGCACAATAGTTGTTTTCTTGCACAAATCTTCTGTGTGTTTATCTTTGTGTGGCGTCGTGACTGTTGCCACACATTGTGCTGTGTTATGTGTGATCACTTGTCAATACAAATTGGAGCGTCAGGTGAGTACAGTGCACTGGTCTACTTTTTTATTCCTCCTTTTTCCTACCCAGATACTGTGCCTTTGGGTGTGAGGCATGGTCTGATAGGCACAGTGTTGTGCTGGGTGTTTGGTTGTGGTATTTGCTGTCATGACATTGCAATATGTGGCTGATGTTTTTTTTCTTCTGTTTCTTTTTCAGGCCCCTTGGGAGCCTGGCTCCAGTAGTGAGGACCCACCCGCTGGCGAGGCTCTCCCATCAACATCTTTGGGAGAGCCGGTACCTGAGACTAGTGGTGGGGGGCCGGGCCCAGGGCCCAGCTCTGGCATAAGCCGGAGAAGAACACCTGCCTCACCAAACATGGAGCTGGGTACCTGGGCAAAACAGGTCCTCTTGGATCGGGAGAGGACCCCCGACTCTGGAATCGGGCACATCGCCAGCGAGATGGTGACGCGCATGGAACCAGAGCAACGTGACATTGCCAAGAGCTTGGAGGTGGGCGTAGATGGGTCCCTACGATGGGGGGCATCTTGGTCGTTCCCCAGGAAATCCACCCCCGGGCCCACTGTGCCCCAAAGGCGCATGGTGAGGAGTCGACAAAATCCTGAACCTCCACCTCCCCCCTGAACCCAGCCCCGCCGAGCTGCCCCATCCACCAGGAGGTGGTTTTACGAGGATGAGGGGGAGGAGCCATTGTCTGAGCCAGCAGAGGATGAGGAAGAAGAAGGACGCTACTAGGCAATGCACTACCTTGCAGCCTGTATTTTTCATTTTGTTATTTATTTACACTAATACAAGTGGTTATTATTTGAATTTTGTGGAAAATAAACCACCATTTTTTTTGCCTTAACTACGTCCACCTATGTGTCTAGTTGTGCAATATGGTTGTGTGTGTAGTGTGTTGTGTGTGTAATGATGCTGTTTGTGTGCCAAATGGAGAGGGCAAATGTCCACAATAACATATTTGGGTCATGGTATCACACACAAGCCTATCCATAGGTGACATGGGTGATAATGGGGAGATTAGGAGGCTTCTGAGGGCCACATAGGGAAGTCTGTGTGTTTGTGTATTGTAATGGGTGAGTGTGTTATTGGAGACAGTCATGTTAAATACGGGTTGTTGCCAGGTGCTATGGTACAGTCAGGTTGGTTGTTTATAATTTCACACTGCACACCTATGGCAAGTCATTGGTCATTAGTTGTGTTTGACATTGTAAGTGGGACTAGGTGTACCTGTGTGTGCACAGACATGTGATCACACCATATAATTATTCTGACAAACCTTTATTTGTAAAATTTAACATTCTTGAGAAGTGGTTTTGTTCGGTTAGTAGTACACAAAACATACTACACACTTTCCCAATGTGGGATACTATATGAAAAGAGGCCAACGGGGCCTAACAAACTAAGGTGCCAACATGGCAACAGGGAGAACCACAAGGGTCCAACATGGACACCAATTTGAAGGTGACTATGGGCACATTATTGGGGGTGGTTTGGTGGAGTATGTACCCTGGCCGACTGGGCTGCTTGGAGGGCATGTATCATGGTACTCAAGCGGGCAAGGTGTTGCTGCCCTTCTTGGTGTGACCTCTCAAGATGCTGCTGTGCCTCCTGGTGAGCCTGCAGCAGCTCCTCAATAGTTGGTAGACCAGTATGGGAAAGAAGGACATTATTCAGTTACCTGTGTAGGTGTGTGTGGGTGTGTGAGGGCATTGAGAGGGATGATACGTACACAGCACATGACCATCCGGGTGCCATCTGTAGGAGATGGGGATGGGCTGACAGCCCAGCCTGCAGCACGAGCTCTTTCTCCTTGACAAAAAAAAAACGACAAACACAGACATCAGGAATCACATACTGCAGTGTGGCCCGAACAGCAATAAGTACATTATAATGCTTGTAGCCCTTAGCAGAAAACTTACCACCATACATAGGACCAGCAGGCTCAAGGTGAGGTTGTGGGGCCCCCAACACACCAGGGCTCGGCTGTGAGCTGGAGATGCTCGGGGGGGGAGGGGGTGGTTGGTCCTGCCCTGGGTGTGTGTGGCCTTTTGGGACAGGGCTTGGTGGTAACAGGGGTCCAGGGCTGGCTGCCGCCATGGCTTGTGGCCCTGGTGTTGCGTGAGTGGCTGGGTCCTCCGGGTCCGTTGCAGTTGGTGTCCCTGGTGTGGAGGGAGTGGGTGGGCCCTCTGAGGCCGCTGCAGCTGGTGTCCCTGGTGTGGGGGGACTGGTTGGTCCCTTGGGGGAAGGTGGTAGCCTCGGGGACTGTGGGCCCTCCTTACATGCGGAGCCCTTCTCATCTGTAATATCAAACATGACCACAGACTGATTTAACAAAAGGACTACGGCTAGGGTCACATCGGCGTTTTTTGTTTAAAATCCTGATCCGGTTTTGAGCTTTAAAACAGCTCAAAACCGGACCAGGAAAGGCTCCTGATAGAAGCCTATGCAAAACACCGGATGGCTTCACAAGCCATCCGGTGGCCGGATCCGGCACTGCTGCCTGCGTTTAAAATCATGCAGGCAGCAGTTTTCGCAGCGTTTCTGGGACCGCACTGCGGTCACCGGATGGCTCAGGATGTGTAATCCTGAGCCATCCGGTAACTGCCGAGGTTGCGGATCCCGGCTATTGGCGGGATCCGCAACCTTAATAAAGAGTTAAATTGTTGATCTCAATGACTTGTTAAGGTCTGTAGGGGGGCTTAGACCCCCTACAGACCGGCCGACCACTTATACAGTGTTCTTGTACAATTTGTCAATGGGCACGGGCTCTTCGGAGCAAAGTACCCTCCCCCCCCCCCCGTATCACTATACAGGGTGCATACACCCCTGTATTACAATGATGCATTAATCATGTGTAGTCCAAAAAGGATTTGATTACTCGCAATGTAAGTTCATACTTACATGCTGTTGAAGGCAGAGTCCAGCGAAATCCATAGGCGGGGCTGTGTGCAGCAGCCTCCGCCCGCTTCATGTTGATGGCCGCCCCCTCTGGCCGTAATCCACTGTTGTGAGGGCGGATACGTCGTTAAAGGGGCGTGGCTAACCTCGGCACATAGTTAGCCACGCCCCTTTAACGACGTATCCGCCCTCACAACAGTGGATTACGGCCAGAGGGGGCGGCCATCAACATGAAGCGGGCGGAGGCTGCTGCACACAGCCCCGCCTATGGATTTCGCTGGACTCTGCCTTCAACAGCATGTAAGTATGAACTTACATTGCGAGTAATCAAATCCTTTTTGGACTACACATGATTAATGCATCATTGTAATACAGGGGTGTATGCACCCTGTATAGTGATACGGGGGGGGGGGGGGAGGGTACTTTGCTCCGAAGAGCCCGTGCCCATTGACAAATTGTACAAGAACACTGTATAAGTGGTCGGCCGGTCTGTAGGGGGGTCTAAGCCCCCCTACAGACCTTAACAAGTCATTGAGATCAACAATTTAACTCTTTATTAAGGTTGCGGATCCCGCCAATAGCCGGGATCCGCAACCTCGGCAGTTACCAGATGGCTCAGGATTACACATCCTGAGCCATCCGGTGACCGCAGTGCAGGATTCAGCACACATTTTTGAAAAAAATGTGTGTGCCCGCCATTGCGTTCACCGCATCCGGATCCGGATGCGGTGAATGCAATATAGGTTTTCAATGTGACCCTACCCTACAACATAGGGAAAACACCTAGTGTGTGTGTGTGTGTGTGTGTGAATGTCATGACGGTGTGAAGGGTACAGTGAAAGTTTAGGGTTGGGGGCCATCCTATGGTGAGGGCCCAGTCTGTGTTAGGACATGATAACCACACCAGTGGCCACATATTTGTGTAGTCAAACAGCTTTGGTTTAGCATGGGATGGATTGTTTATATTAACACAAGAGCAGCCAGTAAGCATCAGGTGGTGTGACCATGCTGCCAAACACATAGCAGTCAGCTTGTATTGAGTTTTGCCTATTGTTCTCAATGTGTATCAAAATGGTATGTGTCAAAGTACACATATGTGCTGCGAGGTGCCATGTGGGTCTTCCAATTTGCATTAATATGTTGTTGTCACCTTTGCTACATGACAAAAAATATTTTCCCTGCACACAGCTGAAGGACCACTATTGGCGTCACCATTTGGATGACAAAAGAGTGTATTATACACCTTCATGTTGCACTGTGACCAACAGGCAGATGCACATTGGTGACACATCCACATGGTGGCTTAGCCCACACTATGTGCCATGGCACAATACAACATGATGGCATGATGGTTGTGTACTGTTTTGATTATTATGGTTGCCATGTGTGTGTTTGGCATTGCCTGGCAATTTGGGCACAAATATCCACAATCTGCCCTGGGGACTTGTGCTTCAGATCAGCAAGTTTTTTGGATCTGCTTGCTCGTCCTCTGTACCCTCAGTTTCTGAAGCAGGGCCCGCTGGATCCTCCTCAGAATACTACGTTTGCGCAGCCTTGGGTGACGGTGATGCTGGTGACACCAGTAGTCATGGCGATCACACAGGTCTATCAGAAACATTTGTTCTGCCAGACCCCATGTGGCTTTGCGCTGTGCGGTGGCTAAAACTGTTGTCCTATGTGCAGGGGAAGGGCAGGCACCTGGTAGGCAGGGAGGAAGGAGCAGAAATGTCATGACGTCACCAAGCACACTGACACCGCCAAACAAAGTTTAGGGCGCTAACAATGTACACGCCTGCGGAGTGAGAGCAGAATAATGAACCCATCTGCGTCACCTAATTCACACCGCGTAGGTAGATTGTAGTGCGTGGCCCATGCCACCCATGTACAATGTGTATGGCAACATCTGACATAGCATGTCGCACTAAACTCGACACAGCGCTGATGAATACACGCGCATGACATAGCTTGCGCACATCTATGCCGCCAATTAATGAAGTGTGTTTGCTTACTGTTGTGTAGGTGAAGATGTGTGTGGTGCTGAACGGACAGCTCTTCAAATATGGCGCACTGTCAACTGACATCCAATGGGAACACAGTACCCACCACCAATCATCACTGATGGGGCGCGGACCACAGCATGCTGTGGCATGCCTACGGGAGATCAATAGGTGATGCAGATTCCATCACTATCGCCCTATCACACGCCAAAGCATGGAAATCTCGCCTTTATGATTGCGTCTGATTTCAGAGCAGTGCTCAGTAATCAGGCAACAGGCGAGAGGTGATTCATCGCCGCCAAATTCCCCAATCACACGCCGCAACTGTGGGGCAATTTCACGGCAATCGCTTCGGGACGACGTGTCGCCTTTAAGATTACCTGGCGAGATTGCGACGTGTTAAGGTACCCTAAAAGGGGAAGATAGAATGACAAATGTGGATAGAGAGCAATGAATGTGTAAAAGGCAAAGATTTAGATTAGGGTCACACTTGAAAAGGTAATTTGGATGCAGGAACCTCAATTACCTTCAGACACATTTTTGTGTCCAAATCTTTTCTTTAAACCACTATAACCGGATTGCTCTGGATGTGTAATCCGGAGCAATCCGGGTACTGCCTGCTTTGTTCATCCCTGATGCTGAAGAAAGGGTTAAATAATATGAATCCATGTTGGCAACATGTCTCTAGGGGGTGTCCACCACAGTACAGTACAGTAGTTCTATGGGCACCGCACACCCATAGAACTACTGTACATTAGTTCTGGACCCTGAAGAGCAGCCACTATCCTACGCAAATTGTGTAAGCACCACAGACAGCTCCTCATTGAGGATGCTGCACTGTAAAATGCTTACGCAAATTGCGTAGGCTGCTGGTGCTGATGCAGGAGCCAGTGGGTTTTAGTAGAATGAATAGAAGAAAGCCGACAATAGCGGCGATGGGGTTAACAGTTAATGTGTGGACAGCATGTCTCTAGGGGGGGTGGACACCCCCTAGAGACATGTTGCCCACATGGATTCATATCATTTAACCCCTTGTTCATCCCTGTGATTAATAAAGCCACCGGCTGCCGCAGGCATTCACATATGCCTTGCGGCAGCCGCATGGTCTCCCATAGGAGCCCATTATAACAAAAAGCCTGCGGCAGAGTAACCACTGCAAAAACTGCAGCCTGCATGATTTTTTACGCAGGCTGCAAATCTGAGGCCGTTAACCGGATTGCATGTAGTGCAATCCAGTTAACATAATGGGCTCCTATGGGCAGCGGTTCCTGATCTGGTTTTGAGCTTTTTGACATCTCAAAACTGGACCAGGATTTCAAAAATCTGCCGTAAGTGTGACCCCAGCCTTAGCAGCACAAATTTGTTTAAACATCTGGTAAAGCATACCTTTCTCCTGTCATGTTTAATTGCTGTGCACCCATCAAATATGGTACTTAGACAAATTCTGCGCAGGTAACTGCCTGAATGTAATTCACCCAGGGGTCTATGGGAACTCGAAACGTGGGCGTGGAGTTGGGGGGATGTCACTGGTGGCCTGTCTGGACCAGTAGCCCTGGTGGTCAACTGAAAACAATGTTACACGAAAAGGAATAAAAGTCTGCAGTGTCTGGTGATGTTCACCAGTGCTGCTATCAGACCGCCAGGGATGATGGTATTGCAGCTTGGATGGTATGGCTTCCTGCAGGTGGAGCCGGGTCCCCGAGGCAGGATGAAGTAGCACTTGTTGTCGTGGTGCTGGGTATGGTCAGCGTAGACACCAAGATCTTTAGACTCTATACTGGTACTTTACTTGAACCTGTTCAGATGGCACTTCAGGTTACAGCTTACACAGTCTTTTACTGGATAGCTGGCCAGGTAGTCATCGAGGAGAATAAAGTCTCTCGGAGACTCCCGTAGTATACCTTGTCTTGTCTTTCTCTTGTCCCTTTTTCTTCCTGCATCTCCTCACTATCCTTGCACAGCCCGCTTGTCTACGAGACCCGTTGGGTGCTATGAGGTACCCTTCTTCTCTCTAAGGGGCTCAATCCGGTTTGGTGATCCTTGTGGGGCTGCATGTTCTGGACGGGGGTCATGATTGCTGGATTAACCCACGACTGGCCGGTGTGGATGGCTCAAGGGTGAACTCACCTGTACCGTTATTCGAAGCCGGCACTCCATTGGTGGACTGGGATTCCCCCCGACCTGTCCGGTGGTCCGACACTGGGTTTCCCCTTTCTTTCCTGGGTCACCTTTTCCTCTCAGGTGAACTCTCTGGGAGACCCCTCTAGGGCTCCCTTCTTGCTTCTTCCCTCAGTACGGACTAGATCCCACTGTGTGACTTCCCGCTTCTCCTTACTCCTCACAATCTTCCCCCAGGACCGGTTACCCTGGTAATGGGTTGCCAATTGGTCCCCTAGTCTAGGTGTAAGGATGCTGGGATGAGAGCCTCAGGTTGACTTTACACTCCCCAATGGCAGGAATACTGCACACTCTGTTGTGAGTGCAGTACCTATACTGTGGTTCACCGACCAGTGGGGTGCCACACATGAATACCATTTGCTTGGCCAGATCTAAATTTATAGGATCCGTTTGTGCTTAGATCTATGTATAAATTTACCTCATTAACTGAATTAAGACTCAAGGAGGCAATAATATGCACAGATATAAAAACAAACTTACTGTCTGCAGCATTTTCCTGTGCGCTGATGAAAAGCATCCGTCCTGGAGCTCTGTGTGTAGCTGCAACTAAGGTAAACAAAGGGTTTCTATGGGGCCCCGTTTCCAGGCAGCACTTGCCGTTAACGCTGTCCGCTTTGGCAGAAATTGCTAAGATTTTAGCGCTGCCTCGAAACGTGGGTCCCAACCCAAATGTGACCCTAGCCAAAGGCTCATGGACCAAAGGTAGTCCACAACACAACAAAGGGAACACTGTAACAACGGTGGACCCTGTTGGTAGGGAATGAGGGAAGGAACACTTTCTGCAGGTGTACCCTGATCTCCATCATGCCCCTATATGGGTTCTTTCATCCTGTCGTCAAGCAGAGTACCCAGTCCCTCGCTGGCCATGTTCTTAATTCTCACTAGGGAGCTGGCCGGTGAGAGCACTAGTCCCACCTCTGAACTAATAAAACATGAAGACAATAAAAGAGAGACAGAGAAAAACACCAAAGGATAATTCGACTAGTAGTTCATCTCAACAAATTAGAATATCTTCAAAATCAATATCATATTGCCATGTTTCAGGACATTTCTGGGAGCCCTGGAATACGTTGACTAATAAATCAATATTATATTCACCCTTTGATGTCTTGTGGAATCCAAGCAAAGTCAGTGGGTTTTCATTTTTTGCTGTTCAGAAGGGGATTTTATGATCTGGTACTTTCTTTTCCCTTGAAAAGTGATCCATCAAAAGAATGAGTATGTTAGTTTCTGTGGCATTTTTCTGATCCACTTTTTCCATTAGAATCATTCAAAATGGAGAAAAAAAATGCAGTACCAAACGTTTATCAAAAATGGACGCGAAAAGGATGATCTGTTTTCTGGTGTGTTTTTTGAAAAGCTCATCCAGTTTTGCAGCAGAAAAAGAGAAAAATGCACCAGAAAACACGTAGCAAAACCGTTGTTTGTGAATATAGCCTAAGGGTACCGTTACACAACGCAATATTGCATGCAATTTCACTGGCAATTTGCTGGATGCAGTGAAATCATGGACACATTGCTCCATTTGTACACAGCAACAAAATAGAACAATGTGTCCATGATTTCACTGCAACCAGCAAGTTGCCAGTGAAATTGCATGCAATATTGCCGCGTGTGATGGAACCCTAATGGGGCCGTCACACGCGTCAATGCCGTCAGCGATCTGATCGCTGACAACATTGACGGATGATCGCTGGTGAGCTGTCACACAGGCAGATTCACCAGCGATCATTTTACCAGCGACATCGTGGAAATGATTTCTATATCGCTTCCACGATGTCTGCAGGCTGGTATCCAGGGTAAACTGCGGGTAACTAGGCAGCGTGCGCTGCCTAGTTACCCGCAGTTTACCCTGGATACCAGCTCCTAGCGCTTCCTGAGAGGCGCTGGGAGCTGGCTGATCGCATCTCCCGGTGTCACACGTAGCGACGCTGTGAACCTTAGATACCAGCCGGTGAGCGGAGAAGGCTGGTAACTAAGGTATGCATTGGGTATCTAGGCAGTGTGCGCTTTCTAGTTACCCACAGTTTACCCTGGATACCAGCTCCTAGCGCTTCCTGAGAGGCGCTGGGAGCTGGCTGATCGCATCTCCCAGTGTCACACGCAGCGATGCTGCGTGTACACCGGGCGACCATTGTCAGGTTTTAGAACAGGTTCTAAAACCTGGCGACCATCAACCAGCGATTTATCACTGGTTGATGCGCCCTGTCACACGCGTCATTATCGCTGCAACGTCACATGCAGCAGTGATCGTGCACGCGATATTGACGCGTGTGACGGCCCCACAAGACTCATCACAAATTATAGTTGTATATCATATATGTTTGTAGTTGTTACTTCCAGGGATGGCACAACCAGTTATTAGGTTTATGGGGGCAATTTTCTTTTTACATTGATGATACAGATTTTTTAAAAACACCTTGATCTTTCATAAATGCAAAGATGATATAAAGGCAGTACTTTTTGTCAACTTGGGTTGTCTTTATCTTATATTCTAAGTACCGTAGTTGGATGATTGAAAATGTTTCAATGAATTAAATTAGAAGAAATCAAGAGAAGGGGAAATGTTTGACAACGCTGTACATACGGTCACACAGCAGGTACTGAACATAGAAACCTCGGATGCAATTACCACAAACCATCAGTTCTGTAATTCTGACTACACAGATGAATTTTAAAAATACTATTTCTCACTGTAGGCTCACAAAGCACATACAATGAGGAGAAATTCCCTTTGATTTGCCTTTTTTCTTGAAAATGAGATTGACAAAAAAAAACAATTAACATTCAGTTATTTCAGCAGTCATTATGATATCATATCATCATTTTGCTTTGTAATGCAATGATCATTTGTTCATTTTCCTCACTTCGTTATTGTAATATGTGGTTAGCTGTGAAGACAGCTTGGAATACAGTTTCCTTTGTTTTTTGTTGCAGTCATATTATGAATACAGAATTAATTGTAGAATAATTCAATCACAATCTACATAATTTTATCTAATTACATACTGCTATTACAAAATTCCTGTAATAGAATGAATGATATGAATATTCAGTCGTCTATTGAGCCATCCCTTTTTCGCCTCCCCCTATGCAAGAATTGATTACATTGCTATTATACAAACTTGGATGAGAATAAAAAACGAAACAACACCTGTCTTCTTTTTCCTTTCAGCTACCAGTTATTTTCCACAAATACACAGCCCTTGGCAGACGGAGCGGAAGCTGTGATATTTTGTTTCATGGCGCATGTAATGCAAGCCGTCTTTCGTAATCAACTTTCTAAGGCTCTTCATAAATGGCAGTTTAATTTGTTTGTCCGAGTATGTGTTAATTATTACTCAGTGCTTCAGAATAGCTAACATGCATTTGTAGTTTTATTTTTCAGCATTTTGCCATTTAACAAAATTACGACTTTTTTCTGATATTATTTTACAGTTTATTCTGCGAGTATTTTTGTACTCGTCTCGCTATATTCTGATGTCCCACCCTGCAGTTTTGGCACCTTCTTTGCAGCCACTAAACATGCTAGCCTTCTTAACCAATCACAGTAATGCCGCAGACATCTTGGTTGTAGCATTACTGTGATTGGCTGGCCGCCCAGCAGCATAGGGTCTACTTTAGCCCTGCCGCCGCCATTTTGCGCACATTGCATCCGGTGCCAGCGTTGAAGAAGCATAAGGAGAGAATTCTGAACTGCTAGGGGCAGTGTTTAGGCCTCTTCATAACACAAAAGCCTTTTTGAGGGCTACCTCTAATCTATACTATGTCAGAGTAGAGTAGGGAGGGAAAGATACTCCAGCAGGGACAATGGAACGGAGCTGCTCAGTAGCTCCATTACACCACCAAACAATAGCTCTTCTGAGAGCTGAAGACAAAGAGCAGATTCAGAGTACAGGGAGGGAGAGATACTCCAGCAGAGACAGTGTAAAGGAGCCGCTCAGTAGTTCCATAATACCCCCAAAAAATAACTTTTTCAGAGTTAAAGACACACAAGAAAGTCAGTTTTCCCTGTTGTTTTTGGGATTACAGCCTCCCTTCTGCTGTCCACATTAAAAAAAGGTGGTTAATGCCCTCCTCAAAGCAGTAGTACAAACATTTACTACTGCCTGCTACCAAGCATGCACCAGCCCATTATCTAATTTGTTTTTGTGGTAACAGCCTGGCTTCTGCTGTCCACATTACTACACTTAAAAAGGCAGTTATTTCCCAATGCAATGCAGTATACAAACATTTCCTACTGCCTGCTACCAAGCAAGCACCAGGCCAATTTTCCTCGTTGTTTTTATGGTAACTGCCTGCCTTCTGCTGTCCAAACTACCACATTTAAAAAAGTGGTTATTGCCCAACACAAAGCAGCAGTCCAAATATTTCCTACTGCCTGTTACAAAGCTCGAACCAGGCCATTTTAACCCTTCCCGCCCGGGCGCGCAGCGTATGCGCCATGGAAACATCACCGTTCCCGCCCGATGGCGCATACGCTGCGTCATCGCGGTTTCCCCCTTGCTGCGGCTCTATTAACCGGGTTCACGAAAGGGTTAATAGAGCCGCAGATAGGGGACAACCTCTAGATGACCCCACGGGAGGGGATTTCCCCCCCCCGTGGCTAGGAGCCCTCCGATTGGCTAGTTAAGTGACAACTAGTCAATAGTGATGATTGAAACATTACACCAATAGAAATTGGTGTAATGTTTTCATTATGGCCATAGCCTGATGCTCAAAGCATCAGGCATTGGCTGGGGCACTGTGAGGTGTGTGTGCCCCCCCCCCGATCTGATTGGGGGCTAGCATCCATGTGATGCAAGCCCTCCAATCAGATGTGCAGGGGGATGTTCACAATATGGCCACCGAGCTCATCAGCTCCACTCTGTCGGTGGACGCTGATGAGCGTGCACCCCTGCAGCCCTCCGCTGCCACCGACCGTGCCCACGTGGTGTGAGCCCCCCCCGCCGCCGATCGCCGCCGATCGCCGCCGCCGCCGCCGCCGCTGCTGCCACCGCCGATCGCCGCCGCCGCTGCTGCCACCGCCGCTGCTGCTGTTGATTGTAAGTACCCCTCTCCTCCTCCCCTGGTGTCCTCTCCCCCTCCCCCTTCCCCATTGTCCTCTCTCCCCCCCCTCCCCTTTTGTCTTCTCCCCCCCCCCCCCTTCCCTGAGTTTGCTCTCCCCCCCTCCCCTGAGTTTGCTCTCTCCCCCCCTCCCCTGAGTTTGCTCTCTCCCCCCTCCCCAGAGCTCGTTCTCACCGGTCCGGTCTGCTCGGTGTTGACCCCCTGACCGACCGCTGCCTGGCCCGAGTGACCCCCTGACCGACCGCTGCCTGGCCCGAGTGACCCCCTGACCGACCGCTGCCTGGCCCGAGTGACCCCCTGACCGACCGCTTCGCCTGGCCCGAGTGACCCCCTGACCGACCGCTGCCTGGCCCGAGTGACCCCCTGACCGACCGCTGCCTGGCCCGAGTGACCCCCTGACCGACCGCTGCCTGGCCCGAGTGACCCCCTGACCGACCGCTGCCTGGCCCGAGTGACCCCCTGACCGACCGCTGCCTGGCCCGAGTGACCCCCTGACCGACCGCTGCCTGGCCCGAGTGACCCCCTGACCGACCGCTGCCTGGCCCGAGTGACCCCCTGACCGACCGCTGCCTGGCCCGAGTGACCCCCTGACCGACCGCTGCCTGGCCCGAGTGACCCCCTGACCGACCGCTGCCTGGCCCGAGTGACCCCCTGACCGACCGCTGCCTGGCCCGAGTGACCCCCTGACCGACCGCTGCCTGGCCCGAGTGACCCCCTGACCGACCGCTGCCTGGCCCGAGTGACCCCCTGACCGACCGCTGCCTGGCCCGAGTGACCCCCTGACCGACCGCTCCGCCGCCCCTGACTGCCTGGCCCGAGTGACCCCCTGACCGCGCGCCGCGCCGCCTGGACTGACCGTCGTCGTGCCGCTGACTGACGCGTGTCCGCCGTCCCCTACTGACCGTCGTCGTCCGCCGCCCCTGACTGACTGTCGTCGTCCGCCGCCCCTGACTGACCTGTCGTCGTCCGCCGCCCCTGACTGACTGTCGTCGTCCGCCGCCCCTGACTGACGTCGTCGTCCGCCGCCCCTGACTGACTGTCGTCGTCCGCCGCCCCTGACTGACGTCGTCGTCCGCCGCCCCTGACTGACGTCGTCGTCCGCCGCCCCTGACTGACTGTCGTCGTCCGCCGCCCCTGACTGACCGTCGTCGTCCGCCGCCCCTGACTGACCGTCGTCGTCCGCCGCCCCTGACTGTCGTCGTCGTCCGCCGCCCCTGACTGACCGTCGTCGTCCGCCGCCCCTGACTGACCGTCGTCTCGCCGCCCCTGACTGTCGTCGTCCGCCGCCCCTGACTGACCGTCGTCGTCCGCCGCCCCTGACTGCCGTCGTCCGCCGCCCCTGACTGTCGTCGTCTCCGCCGCCCCTGACTGACCGTCGTCCGCCGCCCCTGACTGTCGTCGTCGCCGCCCCTGACTGTCGTCGTCCGCCGCCCCTGACTGCGTCGTCCGCCTCGTCGTCGTCCGCCCCGAGACCCCCCGACTGTCCCTGCGCCCCTGAGACCGTCGTCGTCCGCCGCCCCTGACTGTCGTCGTCCGCCGCCCCTGACAGACCGTCGTCGTCCGCCGCCCCTGACTGACCGTCGTCCGCCGCCCCTGACTGTCGTCGTCGTCCGCCGCCCCTGACTGACCGTCGTCGTCCGCCGCCCCTGACTGTCGTCGTCCGCCGCCCCTGACAGACCGTCGTCGTCCGCCGCCCCTGACTGACCGTCGTCGTCCGCCGCCCCTGACTGACTGTCGTCGTCCGCCGCCCCTGACTGACCGTCGTCCGCCGACCCTGACTGTCGTCGTCGTCCGCCGCCCCTGACTGACCGTCGTCCGCCGCCCCTGACTGACCGTCGTCGTCCGCCGCCCCTGACTGACCGTCGTCCCGAAAGTTACACCAGTTAACGTTCACATACACGCACACTAATAAGTTTACTTTTTTTTTTTTTTTACACACGCACACAGCACATACAACATGTCACGCCCGTCCCGCCCGTCCCGCTCATCAACGTCACAAAGGGTGTACTCGGCTGAGGAGGCATATGCTATACTTGCCTCCGATGCTGACAGTGAGGAAGTGGACCCCACGTTCCACTATTCCTCACATTCTTCCTCCGACAGTGAAATCTGCAGCAGTGACACCGACTCGCCACCACCACGAAGACGGCGGAGGACAAGAGATCGTCCGGAGCCAGAGGAAGAGGAAGAGGAGTCCGAGGAAGAGGAGTCTGAGCCTGGAGAAGAGGAGTCGGAGGAAGACCCACAGCCGTCAGTGAGTAACCCTCCACCTGGTGCTAGGCATGCCCAACCTAGCACCAGGGCCCCTGTGTGGATCCCCGTCCCTGATCGGTACACTCCACAGATTCCTGATTTTATTCCCCAATCAGGAATCCTGTTTGAGGCCACAAACTTCAGGGAAATTGACTTTTTCAAAGTCTTTTTCTCTGAGGACTTTGTGAGGCTCATGGTGGAGCAGACGAACCTGTACGCCCAACAGTTTCTGGTCCAAAACCCAGATTCCATCTTTTCTTCTTGGACTCCTGTGGACTCTGGAGAAATTATGAAATACTGGGGTTTGATACTTCATATGGGGATTGTGAACAGACCAGAAATGCGCCAATGCTGGAGTACAGATAAGTTTTTTCTAACTCCAGTGTACGGCGAAGTGATGGCCCGAAACAGATTCGACGCCATCCATAAATTTCTCCACTTTAGGGACAACACTGACAGCCTTCCCCGTAATGACCCGAATTTTGACAGATTGTTCAAAATTCGACCGGTCATCGACCACTTCAGCAGCAAGTTTGCTGAAGTGTACGTTCCCAAACGGGAAATTTGTGTGGACGAATCCCTCGTCCTTTACAAAGGTAGGCTTAGTTTCCGCCAATACATTCCCAGCAAGAGGGCCAGGTATGGGATAAAGCTCTACAAGCTTTGTGAGAGTACCTCAGGGTACACTCACAACTTTAGAGTGTATGAGGGGAAGGATTCGAGGATCGAGCCCCCAGAGTGTCCCCCTGCTCTGGGGGTATGCGGGAAAAAAGTGTGGGATTTGATCCACCCACTACTTGATAAAGGTTATCATCTATACGTTGATAACTTTTATACAAGTGTCCCGCTCTTCAGATCCCTCTCTGCCAGAACTACCGCCGCTTGCGGTACTGTGCGCAGAAACAAGAGGGATCTCCCTATGCCGCTAATTGAGCAGCCTCTCCCAAGAGGTGAGAGCCGAGCTCAATGTAGCGGCAACATGGTACTGGTCAAGTTCAAAGACCGAAGGGATGTCTTTATCTTGACCACGATCCATGGTCCCGGCACCAGGGCCACCACCACCAGAGGTACCCCAGGACAGGTCCACAAACCGGAATGTGTCCTGGGGTACAATAAGAACATGGGAGGAGTTGATCGTTCTGATCAAGTCCTCAAGCCCTACAGGGCCACGCGGAAAACGAGGAAGTGGTACAAAAAACTGGCCGTGTACATTGTCCAAATGGCAATGTATAATGCATACTTGCTGTCACGATGTGCAGGTCACACCACTAACACCTTTCTTGAGTTCCAGGTGAAGGTGATCAAGGCCCTGTTGAATGGAGGAGAACGAAGACCAAGAGAAGAAGGAGGACGAGAACGAAGACCAAGAGAAGAAAGAGGAAGACGAAGAGTAGAAGATGAAGGGGGCCCCAGCACTCCTGGAACTCGATATTCCCGCGTGGTACCAGGGCAACATTTTGCAGAGAAGGGGCCAAGAAAAAGGTGCCGGGTCTGCCATCAAAGGGGGAACAGAACGACCGTCCAAACCCAATGTAAAACGTGCCCTGACAAACCAGGTTTGTGTATCTTTGGATGTTTCGAAATCTATCACACGACCCCAGACTGACATGCACCCACAACATCATACAAAAACACACACACACCCTGATGTACACTACAACACACCAACCTGACATACACACCCTGATGTACACTACAACACACCAACCTGACACACACCCTGATGTACACTACAACACACCAACCTGACATGCACTACGATAAGTGCCCCCTTAGTCTTTACCATGGCTTTGGGGGTCTTATTCCGGTGCTAGAACAAATCCCTTCCTGCAGAAAGGCCAGGCCTCGCCTCACGGTGACCTGTCCTTCTGAAAGGCTGGGTACAGTTGTGTAATTATATGTGTAATTATATTATATGTGTGATTATATATGATTATATGTGTACTAGCTGTGAGCCCGATGCAAATGCATCGGGTGTCTAGAATATTTTTTTTTTTTTTTAAATTTTCAAATAATAATCCAATTATTCCAATGACATCTTTACACCAACTACATATATTTGTATGGTTGATATAATTTAAGGAAAATTGAACTATTATGTTGTAAGGGTCTTAGAACACAAAGTAGCAATACTTCTTAATATGTCAATTGTTTGAATTGATGAATTAACAGTACTAATATATGTATCAGCTAGTTTGTGTCAGCCCACCAATCGCGTCAAGATGCCCTTACGCCTGGTGGGACCTACTCTAACTAAATCCGAATTGATATAATTTAGATATTTGTATTATCTTGATTTTTCTTAGATTTTTTGAGGATTGTGATGTAAATAATAAAATTTTCTAAATTGATACAGAAGGAGTTACCAACTACAGACTTGCAGCAATATCCATACAATAACAAAAAAACTTGTAGTTAACCTACGGTAAATGGAGTTAACATAGCTTCAACAGGTGCATAAGATGCATCCACTAACTAACCACAGATGACTGCAGTTGATGTGGATGACACTGCTGCAACTATGTTGTCTGCACAAACCGCAAGTTAAGTACAAATTACATATATGCAATTATGAAAATTACAGCAAGTATGTTCTTGGTGAGTCCTTCATGATCAATTATTATCATTTAGTATATTCCTCAACAAAGTTAAAAAATCTAAGAAAATTGTCGTGGTAGAATCTAATTAATAATTTATGTTTGTCCCTATCTATCTAAACATGTGGAACACACCTTGCTAATGAGATGTGTGTGAACAGCCGTCCCACCCGTCTCTTAGCTGTTCACAAAAACCTCTCCCTTTAAAGAATAAAAATCAAATCTCTCAGCACGTAGAGTACTGGAGCTTTAAATAGTGGTTTCTATCACCCTGTGATAAAATCAGAATGATACACATCTCCAATGAAATATGAAATGTGTTTTTCCACAAACATTGTATAAACTATGCACATAAAAAACTGTAATTGAAAAGACTAAACTAATTTTTTTATTTTTTTTTTTTTTTTTTTTTTAAATAGAAAAGGTAAAAATATAAAATATGCCAAAGTTCATCCCAAAATATTCCGATAGACAATATTTTTGGTGAAGACTTTCTCACAGTTAGGCACCAATTTGCCTTGAATGCATGAATCCACCACTTTCACCTTCACATTGCATCGTCTCTTCACACGTGAGAAAGCCACATATAATTGTCCATGACCAAAAACAGGTTCTGGCAAATAAATCCCCACTTTCTCCAAAGTTTGTCCTTGGGATTTATTTATGGTCATGGCAAAGGCAGGCTTCACGGGAAATTGCCGACGTCTTAGTTTGAAAGGCAATCCAGTCTCTGATGGACAGAGATCAATTCTTGGAATGAAGACTACATTTCCTTCATCCGAGCCAGAAATTACTTTTGCTTGTATCAAGTTGTCAAACAAAGCAATAATAATCATCCGAGTCCCGTTGCAAAGTCCTTTTCTGCTGTTAAAATTACGCAAAAGCATTATAATTGTACCAACTTTTAATTTGAGGAGATGAGAAGGCATTCCTGTTGGTGTTAGAGAATTTAGAAATTCCACGGGATATTGTTCGGGATTTTCTGTCTCATCTGGATCAATAGAATCGTGGCTCAAATATTCCATGTATTCTCCAGGAATACAATCCATCACTTTTGAATTGATCAAATCCACAGCGTCATTTTTGGGACAAAGAATGGCATGTGATGCAGCATTCTGAATACTTTCGTCATTATTCACATCAATGACAATGTTTTCACCAAATATGTCCAAGATTAAAGAGCCAGTGCAGATCATGTCTTGCGGGATCTCAATGACATCATCACCAAGGTTGTAATCATTGGACAATTCTCCATTTCCCAATTGAATTAACCAATTGCTATAATCAGTATCAATGGAGCGCATGTTGTTAAAGAGCGGCAATTGATTGAAAAGCTGCCATTGTCGTGAATATTTAATACAGCTCTCTACGATGTCTGTCCTTGTTCCATGAGAGATGATAGGAAGACACTGCCGAAAGTCTCCTCCCAGAACAATGACTTTTCCTCCAAAGGGTAATTTATTTTTCTTGGAGACATCAGTTGTCATGACATCCCGTAATAATTGATCAATTACATGCAAAGCGTATTTTGACAACATAGTAGACTCATCGATGATGAAGAGTTTGGTAGTCTTCAAATGTTGGGCCGCATCAGTATCATTTTTGATTCTTGAAACAGATGTCTCATTAATTGGTATTGGTATGCCATACAGTGAATGGATAGTTCTTCCTCCTTGCAATAGATTAGCAGCAATCCCTGTACTGGCTGCAGGTGAGACAACTTCTCCTTCTCCTCTGAGTTCATGAATCAATAGATGATAGAGATATGTTTTCCCACTTCCACCGGGACCGTCAAGGAAAAAGCACTTTGGCTTATCACTTGTATCCTCTAAAGCTTTATGGATTGCATTATAGGCCAAACGTTGTTGATCATTTAAGGTGGCTTTCATTTCATGTGCTCTTACTAACTCTTCTTCTTTATTGTATTGAGGACGAATGTGTGGTTTTCTTTTTGGGCGTGGCAGATTAAAATCAATAAAATGTTTAGCATGAAATTTTAAAACATGCTCAACATCAGTCATGGCATATCCTTCACAATGCTCACAATCATCAGTGTCAGGGTGGTAGGCATGGCAGTAATCTTGAACGAAGTGTTGTTTAAATTCTTGCCACAACTCCAGGGGATGATTAGGAGGACCAAAGACACAAATATACGCAAACATTTCACAGAGCTGTGCAGGCATATTGAGAACACAGGCATCCAATAAAGTTTTTCTCCAAACACTGTCATCGAAGAGCAATCCAAGGGCTAATGCCGCCTCTTTAAACGTTGGGTATGTGACTTCCTTAACAGTCTTAAGGTTATCAAAACTTGTAGCTCCTTTAACATGGAGTAACAACAGCCTTAAAAAATAACGTTCTTGTTCTTGAATACTAACAGTGTAGAGTCTACCAATGACTGAAGCACCTCCTCTTCTTCTAACTTCCCATGCACCTTCTTTCCAAACATAATGCTCAGGAATTTGACGATATAAGTACTCCCGAGCATTGGGATCATTCTCATTGAGGGTAAAGTAGGCCATGAGTGTTGATTGTCTGTCCATTGAATAACTGATGTTGTCCGCAGAATCACCCTCGTGAAAAAAAAGTGATTGTGAATGAGGCAGATGTACTGCAAGACGAATAATGCTGTGAGATTGTCTATGCATTTGAAAAGCAAAGATTCGCCAAGCTGCCTCTGGTGCACTGACATATCTGGAATCCATGAATTTATGAGTTTCATCGTGTCTGATGTTGGTTTCACAAATTTCCACATTGGCTTTGTCATGACCTTTGTACACATATTTAAAGAGGTATTTTACACTCTGAATGGAAGCACATATTTCCACATTGATATGGCACTTATATTTTAATAGAAGGAAAGGGTTATATGGAACCACCCAAGAATTATCAATCATCTTGGAATGGTGTGGAAAAGAAGGTCCTTCGTTTCTTTGATAACTTGGATATGCATCCTCAGGGATAACAGTTTTTGTTTGAAACTGTTTTGGAAAATTTTTTTTACACTTTCCATTCTCCATACATGGAGAATTGGGATTGTGTTGTCCACAGGGGCCATGGATCATGTGTTGCATGACAATTTGATGGAGCACAGGGTAATGTGATGGATCAGGAATTTCAGCCCAAACAGTATTATCGACTTCTACCTCAGTTCTTAGTTTTGAGTTGGCATCCAGAATAATTAGAATGTGAGCATGTGGTAGGCCTCGCTTTTGAAATTCTATCACATGAACCATAGCACAAACCTTGCCAAATAATCCAGAATTAATATCTTTCAAAAGGGCTTCAAGTTTAATCCTGAATACACGGGCCACTAAATCCGGGCGATGTTCAGCACGCTGCCATGGCTGTAAATTGGTTACAATTTCACTCCATTTCGGATTGCAGGTCATCGTTATAAAAAGATCTGGTCTTCCAAATTTAGTTACAATCGCCATGGCATCTTGATACCTCTGCTGCATGTTTCGGGGACTTCCCTCAAAGGAAGATGGTAAAATTACGGTTTTGCCAATGGGGATTCCTTTTTCTACAGATTTTCTAAGTAAATGTTCTTGAAGGAGACAATAATCTTCCACCTTCAAATCCTTCTGGTGTTGTCGTATAAAATTTAAACGATTGGCCTCGATCTTAACATAGGCATCCACCAAGTACTGCTGTGTCAGTTTTCCTCCATTAAGAACAGGATTGAATTCTGTCCGTACTGACAGCAAATAACAGTAATACTGCAGCTGTGTCACCCTGCGAGGATTTTGGCCTTGCTGCATGAGTGATTCATGCCACCCTTGCTCTCCATGAGGGAAAAACAATGGATACAGTAATGCATCCAAATTACTGTGTAAAATACTTATTTGCTGTGTTTTGGGGGCCAACGGATTATTTGTGTCTGGTTTTAGATGTATTAAAATGTCTCTATTAAATGGTGGCTCTCCATCAGCATTTTCAAAGATGACTGCAACTTCATGGACAGTAGGGTTGTTATACCGTCTTGGGTCTTGCTCTCTGTCTTGTTTTATTGCCATGATGATATTAGGCATTTTTGTGCCATGTTCAAATGCTTTCTGTTCTTCCTCTTCCTCCACTTGCCGTAACATTTTGTAGGCTGAAACAAAGGGATTAATACCTTCCAATTGCTCAGCAATAATTGTCATCAAGGCTGGATTACACTTTTGATTTTCTGGAGACTGTAGGCGTT